>BHFT01025099.1:0-7500 GCA_004320025.1 Laticauda laticaudata | reverse complement strand
ACCAGTAAGATTTGAAATAATAACAAACCAGCATTTTAAATAAATCTGCCCCACCATTTAATAACACTGTCACTATCAGAGACTGCAGTGAGTTTGGGGATGAAATGTAATTGTTTTTAGAGAACAGTACTACAAATAATGCTGACGGTAAAGTTAATACCAGATTTGTTTCTCGTTAGAGAAGCAGGAACAAGTAATCCTTAAGAAGAAGGTCTAAATTCATGATAAGGACGGAGCTTACCCATCACTGTGTTTGTGACTGTTATCACATTCATATTCCTGATTTTATATATAAAAAAAAAGACATTAATCAGCTTTCCCCACCCAAATGCTCTTAGACATACCAGTTAAGAGATGATAGGTCACGGGTGTCAAACTCGATTTCATTGAGGACTGCATCAGGGTTGTGTTTGACCTCGAGGGGCCAGAGTGAGCATGGCCAGACAAAGCCATTCATGTCGGGGGTTGTGGGGACCCAAGCGCTCTGCTAGCAAAAACAGGTTCCTGAGCTCCATTTCTGGCTGCAAAGGCCTCCTGCAACCCTTTGCCAGTGAAAATGGAGCTGGGGGAGGGCCACATGCGACCCTCCCGAGCTGTGTTTTCACTGGGAGAGACACCATGGGCTGGTCCTTTGCTGTTTCCAGGGCAGCCCTGGGGGCCAGTTCTAAGCACCTTCAGTTTGACACCCCTGTCATAGGTGATTGATCCAATTAATCTGGTGATTAACAAGCTGGAGAAGGGAAATTGATTTGTACTTTTACAGAGTGCCTTCTAATGTTTGCATTCTTTTCTCTTATTGTTTTTCTTTTCTAAAATTCATATTTATTTTAAAAATCATATAAAAGACAAATTAAAAGAAAACATACACATACACAAAAAGAAAAGAAAACCAAAACCAATAAATACGGATAAATGACTTCTGACCTCCTTTTCTTGTTGTCCATCATCTCTTAAAATTTTTCCAGATCTCCTCATCTCCTGCTTTAAATGATACCTTTCTTAATCTTTGAATCCATAAATAATTTCATTTTTTTCTTCTTTTAGCAGGAAGTCCATTTAAGGTTTCCAGTGTTTAAAAAAAAAAAAATACCCAACATTTTGCTGTTTGTTTTCTCGAATCTTTTCTAATTCATGGTCCTCCCATTTTCCCCACTGTAGACAATAAGCAGGCATTGGAACATTTCAAAGGTGTGTGTGTGGGGTGTGTATTAGAAAGCAAAGGAAAGCTGAAGGTTTGAAACTGAGACAGCAATCTTGTCTCTTTCCAATTGGAACACATAATCACTGCCAAATGATTTCCCACTTACTGGTGGCTTGTTTACTTGCAGAGTTGCTAGTCCCAACCAGGATCATTAAGTTGGGACGACCTGTGTCTCTTCTGCACTGATGCCATGTTAGAAACATGACACATTCTTGAGCATAAGATCAGAGTAAATGATAGTCTACCATTAAGTTTATATGGCAGTAACAAAATGATCTCAGCTGGTGCCTAATCTGACCAGTTTTGCATAGCATAGCAATCAGGAGAAGGGCAACATTTTAAAGCAGAGATTTATTTATTTTTATTTATCTGATTTGTCAATCACTTACAAGATAATAGGTATAAGTATAAACATGAGTAAGAATATAGGAAATAGGTACGAAATAAATGGGACAGAGGCAAGGGATGGTAGGCACGATTGTGGCACTTATGGCAGCGCCCTTACAGCCCTCTTAGAAATGGGGTGAGGTCAATAGTGGATTAGTTTGGAGTTGAAGGAGTGGGGGTTGAGGTATGTAACAACAGGTAGTGCATTCCAGGCATTGACCACTCTGTTGCTGAAGTTGTTACTTCTGCAATCAAGTTTGGAGCGGTTTACATTGAGTTTGTGTCTGTTGTGTGCTCTTGTATTGTTGTGTGTTAATCTGAAGTAGTCATAGACTGGTAGGACATTGTAGCAGATAATTTTGTATAGCTGCACTTAAAGTCCAACCATAGGCCTGTAGTTCAAGGTTGTCAAACCCAAAATCTGCAAGCGCTGGTGATATAGAGTATTCTGTTGCGAGCAGAGGAGTTGTAGTACTCTTCTTGTGAAATACTTCTGGACTCACTTAATTGTATTAATGTCCAATATGCATTGTGGAATCCAGACTTAAGAGCTGAATTAAGTATTGGTCTAGCAAAAGTTTTGTGTGCTCTAGTTAGCAATTCAATATTTCTGAAGGAGAAAGCTTCGTAAGATTAGATTTACAACTCTTAATGTGGGGACAGAATGCTGTTACAAATGAGCTCTGGCGGCTTAGGTCGTTTTTGATATGAAGTACATCAAGGTCCTTGACAGAGTGAGGATCGTCAAAAGAGGTCATATCCACCGTAATTTGTATTTGGTGTACTGATTTTTTTTTACGCAATGTGTCGGACAGAGCATTTGTTGGTTGAGATTTGGAGTTGCCAATTGTTTGACCATTCAGACATATAATCAAGGTCACTTTGAAGGACAGTAGCATTGTTGGTGGTGTTGAATAGTTTTGCGTCATCTGCGAAGAGGGCGGAGTTGCTTATAAGATGATCGCAAAGATAATTTATATTGAATATAAAGAGTGTGGATCCTCGAACGTTGCCATGGGGGACACTGCTGTTAATTGGAGCAGAGTTTTATATAGCGCTCCCTATTTTTACTATTTGTTGCCTGTTGGACAGGAACACAGTAATTCACTTATGAAGGGATCTGGAAATGCCGTAAAAGTTTAGTTTTAATAGTAGTTGTTATGTATCACTGAATCAAAGGTTGCAGGACAATTTTTTCCTGAAACCAAATTGTTTTTTGGAGAGTAGATTATTTGACTCTAAGTGGAGGGTAATGAATTGGTTAGTGATTGATTCCATGACTTTGCATGTGACACAACACTGTGAGATTGGCCTGTAGTTTTCAACCAGACTGCGGTCACCTTTTCTGAAGATAGGGATGACCGTAGCTAAGGACCATAGGTTCGGTAAGGAACTGGTTCTGAATGATATCTCAAATATAATGCTTAGCAGTTCCACTATGGCAGAGGAGAGCTTTTTTAAGAAGTATGCACATAATCCATCAGGGCCAATAATAGATAGGGATGGTTTTAGGTTACGTGGTGCCTTTTCTACTTTTATATATACGTAAATAGTTATTATTTCCCACTCTGTAACAGAAAGAATGGGATGACTTCAGAATAAAATTAAGAATACAACACTGTACTGTGCCTATAGTAAAGAGTTGATAATATGAAACAGAGGCGCTGCCCTGTCTGTAACAGATAAATTACATGTAAATGAAAAAGTCAGCTGTAATGAAAGGCTGCATTTCAAAGTGAACCAGCTGTCATGGCTCTTCCTATCTTGGAGGTCTCCTCGGCAGCACAGAGATCCATTCCTCTCATTTGTGCTGATCTTGCAAATTCTGACAAGGTCATACAGTAAGATTTGTCTGGAGACCTGCTGCTCTTGGGGAACAGAAGTCAAGCAATGCCTTCAGTTGAATGTAATTTCTAGCCCCCTGCTTCACTAAATTAGAAGAGCTTCAGCTACAGCAACTGTATCTCCACATCTCAAATAGAGTGACTGAATTGTGCACACTAGTTTTGCAAAAAACATGTATCACAAAGTTAACTTACATACTGCACATTTGCACAAAGTCAATAGTGTTTAACAAGATCCCACTCAATGCATCAAGGCAATGAGATCAGACGGAGCAAAAATATCTTAAGAGAACTCTTTCCATATGTCTTCATTTAATCTGTTTACACAAAGGCTCTCTCTTGATCTCATTGTTTCTACATAAATACAGCTTACTCGGTAGCTTAATAGTAGTTAATGTACTAATGCTGCCTGATGTTATGTGGAGCATTACTGTAATTACAGTATATTGTATGGGGTTAGTGGCGTGCCCATAAATCTAAAGTAAAACTATGGTCCATAAACTTACATCCAACTATTACATGAGCTCCTGTTCTTGCCCCAACTCCTGCTCACTTAGCAGTCTGAAAACAAACAAATGACAAATAGGTACCGCTTTGTGGGACTGTAACAGCATTCCATGTGACTCAGTGTATAGTCATGCTGGCCACATGATCATGGAAGTGTGTTTGGACATTTGGCTTCTTTGGTTAGGAAACAGAGATAAGCACCGCATCCTAGAATCAGACATGACCAGACAAGGGAAACCTTCCCTTTACCTAACCAATGGCCCATCTCACCCAATATTATCATTAGTAGATAGATACTGAATAAATTGCATGGCAAATTGCAAGAGATGCTAAAACTCAACATTTAGAAGGACACTGTAGTACCGATGAGTTAGAAGAAAAGAAGTTGGAGAAATGGAGAAACCTGAAATTCTACGAATATTTGAAGTGGGTCAAAACAATAAAGCAGGAACTATTAACAGAGCTTTTGTTCATTGCTAGTGTCTCCTTTAAGCAACATAAACACAATTATATAACTGGACATTATTGAATGACCAATATAAGAAACAAATTGACTATTTGGTAGGAAATTGAAAAACTCCAGTCGGATCAACTTCTGATGCAGAAAGTTAAATGAAGATGGAAAGAAAGATGGAAAGGCTATTGTGAGACTTATTACAAATGGGTTTATGGGATGATAGAAACATGTGTAGGCAACATATAGTATTCAGCAAAATAAACATATCAATTGTTAACCAGGAAAATGTAAGACACAAGTATATAAAATGTCTACACAAATGTTTAAAGCAGGAAGATAAAAGACAGCAATGACAACTTTATGCCAACAAATGTTTGAATCAGTGTGATGTGGTCATCAAGATGCTGGACTAGATGCTGAGTTTTGATGTTAATGCCTTATTCTACTGCACCAAAGGGAGTTGGAAGTCAATGCCTTTTTTTCTTTTTCCCCTTTTCTTTCTCTCACTTTTCCCTTCCTTTTTCCATTTCCTATTTTCCCTACTATTTACTGTTGTCTTTTATTTGGATGCTCTATCATAAATAAATAGAAACTGTTTATATATATAAAAAGATGTTGGACAAGAAATACCTGTGTGATTTTGGACCAGTCACTCATTTTCACCTAATATACCTCACAGTTATAACCATGGGGGAAATGGGAGAAGTATTATATGCACCTTCAACTGAAGAAAAGGTAGAATTTGAATCTAGCTACCAAATATGAAACAAAAATATATGAACAGAAAAGATTGGTATACAGTAATATCATGAAAGAAAAATATGTATTAGATAATGTGCAGGTATCAAACCATTCCACCATTTCCTCAATTTTATTTTATTTAATATCTTACAAAGAACAAAGACACTCATGGAAATGAGAAGACAGATTTCAGAAAATACAGAGATGGCAAGATGAGATACTTAACATATAATGGATAATGAGCAGAGCGAGATAATTAGAGGAGGTAGTTTGCTTGTCCTTACAGCCAGACCCTTGATTGTGGCAGAATGTGGATTTTATCAAAGCTAATAGTGTGCCAAAATTATCTAATTACTCTTCTGAGGAGTCATTATAATGAGGAAGCAATTGTAAGAGCTGAATTTGGAGAAACAGTCATTTAGAATAGGAAACTGAATAAGTCAAGTGCATCTATATACCCATGTAAATTGCACAGTGAATGGCAGGACCAGAAGAGTTGACAGCTAAAAGTCAAAACTCGAACATATTCAGGTCATACTAGTTTGTCATCTGAAAGTAAATATCAGTATTCTGGCACTCCTGCAAATCAACTTATATATGCAAATAAAGTTAAAAATATTCACTGTCTTTAAAATACTGTCATTTTGACATCATCCAAAATATATTTACTAAAAGTACCACGGACTGTAATCAGGACAAATCAATCAGTCATGGGTGAAATGAAATTTGGATTATAAATACTTAGAAACTCATACAGTTTGGGCATGTTATACAATGGACAATATTTTTAATGACTGTGCAAAAGCAGAAGGAATAGAAAAAGGAGAAAAGAAAGAATGAGTATTGATACAATCAAGGTACTCACCAGAAAGTCCTTGAAAGGATTACTGATTGCCATTGAGGACAACTCTTGTGTTGATATATTTGATATATCTTGATATATATTTTGATATATTTGTCAACACAATTATCAGGAGTCAGGCCCCACTTAATGGCAATTAACTCACTAAACTTAAATTAGATAACAAATAGTTTTCCCTTAACTATTATCTGTTTTCAAGATCCAAATACTTGAGTTGATCTCTAGGTACAGACTATACTAGAGATGGATCAGAAATCCTTATCATTTAATTTACCTCAACTTATACTGTCCACATAACTAATCTAGATACAGGGAGTGTTGATGAGGTAAAGAAAGCAGGGTAACAGTTCAAGTTCTTCTACAGAAAGAAAAGTTCAACTGTTTGGTTTTCTAAGGTTGTCTAAGACGTGTTAAGCTTACTTGAATACAATTTATATACACATATATGATCTATTAGTTACAGGTAGTCCTTGACTTACAACCATTCATTTAGTGACCATTCAAAGTTACAATAGCACTGAAAAAAGTGACATGAGCAAGTTTCACACTTACAGCCGTTGCACCTCCCCAGGTCATGATCAAAATTCAAACGGCAACTGACTCATATTTATGATGATTGTAAATGTCCCAGGGTCATGTTATCACCTTTTGCAACCTTCTGACAAGCAAAGAAAAGGGAAATTTAAGAAATTAGAGAGGTTACAGGAAGATACTGTTCTAACCCCATACAAAAATGTATTGGAAGACAGAAAGGCTACAGGAAAAGAATTCCATACAAAAAACAAATTAATCTCTCAAGCAGCGGTGGGAAAGTAGGCATAACAAATCAGTGAAGAAAATGTGATGGCTGCTTGGAAGAGAACAGAAAATAAGTAGTTCCACAGAAGTGTGTGTCATTCTGGGAAAGATAATATTAAAAATTGATGTGTATGAATGTAAAAGGCTATGGTTAAATAAAAATGAACGTAAAAGAATGGTTGCTGCAAAAGAATGAAGATAAGGTATAACATGCTTATAGAGAGAAAAAGAGACTTCAAATAATGCCATCAAAGAGTATAAGGCATGGTTAATACTGCAAAAGGCAAAGTAAATCCAGAACAATGTTGATGGGAATAAAAAAAAATAGAAATCCGTGCGGAACAAGCTTCCAGCAGAATAAATGGGATTAAATGGTAAAAACGATGAAATTTTTTGGGATGTAATTGATAAGGAAATAATGCAAGAATGAGTTTTTCAAAGATTTTGCAGGCAGATGTTAGAGATATGTTGAAAGATGGAATTCCTTATTCTTGGTAATTCATATGGTGCCCTCTCCTTTGTCATAGGAAGATGACAAATGTTGAGCTCTTTCATAAGGCTTTTAACTCATATAAAACTGCTATTAATGGACAGTAGGGAGTTTGGATTTAGTTTACTTTATTGTAATTGCACCTCATACAACGAAATCAAACACCATCTTCAGTGCACATCATGACCATGATCATGAAAATAAACACAAACA
>BHFT01025095.1:0-13688 GCA_004320025.1 Laticauda laticaudata | reverse complement strand
ATTTTATAATACAGATCAGGAATTAGACAAAATTTTACAAGGAAGTGAAAAAAAGATGATTACCAAAATGTACAATCGTTTTTTGAAATTCAAAATGGAAGAAGAAATGGTTAAGGAGAGCATGATAACATGGGCTAAAAATTGTGGCCACAATATTGAATTAGAAGAATGGGAACGAATTTGGTGAACTAACTATAAATTAATGTTATCAGTCTCGTATAAAGAAAATATTTATAAAATGTTCTATCGCTGGCACCTCCCACCAGCAAGACTTGCTAGGATGTTCCCTAATATGTCACCTAAATGTTAGAAGTGTAACTTTAGCCAGGGAACATATTTTCACATGTGGTGGACATGTCCTAAAGCCCCAAAATACTGGTCTAATATACAGACATGGTTAGAAGAGATGACAAAACTAAAGATTAAATTCAACCCAGAGACCTTTCTACTTGGAATGACAGGACCGACATGGAGCAAAAAACACCAGCATCTGCTATCACATATCATTAAAGCGGCAAGGATAATCTTTGTCCCAAACTGGAAATCAACAATGATACCCATGGACTTGGCAGTAATTAATAAAATCCACCAATTTGCAGAAATGGTTAGACTAACAATGTTACTAAGAAATAAGGAAAAGGGGGAGTTTTTTACAATTTGGAATATATTGTACGAATGGTTTTATAAAAAGGAAGTAAAGATGTCTCGTGAAACTGATTAAACAAACAACAAAGGAAAATGGAAATAAGGATAATTGTATATATAGCTATGTATATATGTAAAGTGATATAATTAAATAAATACTGTATTACAACTGTAATGATAACATAACAAAAAGTAAGGATTTAAGAAATAAGTTATAGATCCACTTGTAACAAGTGACTTTAATTGACACTAATAGAAATGTACACTTTGAAAACGTTGCAAAAATGTGAGAACATATTTCTCTCTTTTTTTAAATATATCCTTTTTGGGGGAGGGAACTTTCAATAAACATTAGTTAAGAAACATTTTGGCAAGTAAAAAGAAGAAGAAAATAATAATTTTGAGTTCCTTAGCAGCCAGATAGAGGCAAAAGGCAAAACTGAAGTCCTTGCATTTGTAATATTTTATGTCAGTTAACCATGCAATTATATGAGAATAAGGGGTACAGATTTGTGTTGAAGACACATGTAGACTAGACTGATCAGTATGAAAAGAAATGAGGTTAGCATATTAACCAACCACCAGAGGGATCTTAGAAAAACATAATTTCTTCCTCCCTCCCTCCTTCCCTCCCTCTCTTGTATTCAGAGGAGGGAAAATCATATCTGGGACACTTTTTACAGTACCTGTTCTAAACAATGGAATAATTTTAATGAAACCAATTCAGTAAAACATGGCTATGAATTTCCTGATTTGAAGAAAAAGCCTTTTACTTCTGTACTACATCAGTTCTCACTTATGCAACTTCATTTTTGCATCTTTTTAAAAATGCATTAAAGATTGCATTTAGCAGTGAAATTGAACTCATGTATGATTCATCCATGGATTTAAATGCTTTAGGGTTGTTTACTTATTTTTGTTACTTGAATCATGAAAAAAGAAAAGATATTATACTAGATAAAGTCAGACTTGGGGGTTAACAAAATGGCTTGCATTTGCAAATCAAAATGTTGCTTGAGATGGCATGAATGAATTGGTGATCCTTTTGGAAATAAACACGGCAGATGTAAACTCTTAATAGAAGGAAAACATAGAGAAAAAATGAACAAATAACATACAGTGTCTCTTGAATGTAAATGGCTGCCTCTGCACAGGCCACCAAGAAGCCTGAAGTGATTGACAGCCATCCTGGTTGAGTATTTTTTTTTCCTGCGGCAGCACTGAAGTCAGTTTAAGTCTATAGACAAAGCAAAGTGAATACCAGTTTCCCCAGTACAGGGGCTATTTTTTTAAAAAGAAGTCTTAACTGAAAGCAGATGTTTTGCCTAGACTTAGAGTTTGTTTCTGCCATCAGAGGTCAGAGTTCTGGACAAAGGGCTCTGCTAGAATTCTTTCACAAATTGCTATTTGGTGAGGTTTTAATCCTAATGGAAGGAATAATGCACTTGTAAAATATGCAGTTATTACAAACACAATATACATATTGTGGACTTCAAATGACTGCATATTTCATTCCCATAAACATGGAAGGAGATGAATGTTAAATATAACAACTTTGGATATTCATTCCAAAACCAAGTTTATACCCTCTTACCCATTTATTCTTAACACAAATAATATGGTAATAGCTAAAAAAGACACTTTCTGTGTTCAGTCTTGTGTGAAATATTTTGAAATATATATTGTTTACATTTTTAAAAATTGGAAATTTGCTATCAGGTTGACAATTATTCTTAAAGTATGTCAGCTGAGTACTCTGTCACATGATGTTTGTTCTGCTATGCTAAAATTTATTTTTATAATACATGCTTGAAACACGCAGTAGTTGGGGAAACAGCTGAGAGCATTTTAAGATTTTTTTTTTAAAAAGCAACAAGAGAATAATTTATGAGAGCCAACCAAAAATACTTTGCTCCCTTTGCAGGTGAAGCCACATATTATCCAAAGTCAGATAGGTTATATTGATACATGTGTCAGAATATCTAGAAACACTTGCAGAAAATCTTGTGGTAATAATAAATAACGGTTACTTTCTGTTCTTTCATAATACTTTCAGCCTAGTCTTAAAACTACAGATAGTCCTCAATTTATAACCACAACCGAGCCCAGGATTTATGTTGCTCAGTGATAAATTTGTTGAGTTTTGCCCCATTTTACAACTTTTCTTGCCACATTTGTTAATTGAATCACTGCATTTATTAAATTAGTAACATGGTTGTTAAGTGAATCTGGCTTCCCCATTGATTTTGCTTGTCAGAAGGTCACAAAAGAGGATCATGTGAACCTGGGACACTGCAATCATCATAAATATGAACCAGTTGCCAAGCATCTGAATGTAAATCACATGAAAAATGGTCATAAGTCACTTTTTTCAGTGCTCTTGTAACTTTGGTCACTAAAGAAACTGTTGTAGTTTTGTGAATTACTAAAAAAAAAAACTTGTAGCATCTCACATTTAAAAATATGTATTTTGCTTTATTAAGCAAAATAACGAAGAATAGCTGTAGTAAAATAATTGTGGAAAAAATACAAATATCAGATTTTTGTGTTAAAGTTATGTATTTAAAAACTCTGTAGATTAAAGTAACATCAGTATTAACACCTGCATTAAAATGAATGGGAAATCAAAGCCTGGAGACTTGCATTATAACAGAACTTGATTACATTATTAATAAGCCCTCATTCCATTAGTTAAAAAATTGAAAGATCCACTGGCAACATGTATCAGCACAGAGCTAGTGTGCTACTGGTGAAATGTTGGATTAAGACCAAGAAGATCCAGGTTTCCTCAACTATGAAAACACATTGTATGACTTAGCCAATCATTCTCTCATTCAACCAACCTCAGTGGGGAAGTGAAGGCTACATTTAATTTTTTCTAGAGCATCTGAAGGCAGCAACTCGTTGGCCAGTGGTTGATAGAACTGAGATTTGCAGGAGGGAGTGTGAGAGAAAATTGCTGTTCTTTATTTTTTAAACTATATTCTTCTATATTAGTTTCCCTGCACAAAATCATGGGAATTTCCATTGCCAATTTTCATCCGGAAAAATGGCTTTAGGTTTGTAACTTGTTTACCCCCTACTGTAATGCCTCAGCCTGGGAACAAAGACTATCTCTCTTTATAGTTCTCTAAGCCAGTGGTTACCAAAGTGGGTGGTACCATCCCTTGGGGGTGGTGGGATGCCTTAGGGGAGCACTGAGAGGCAAGGGGGCTGGCAGGGGGGTGCTAAGAGGTGGCAGGGGGTCGTTGGAGGTGAGCAGCAGGGCACAATTCAGGGGTGAGAAAAAAATGCCGCTGCCGCCACGTTCGAGGCTAGGCCCCACAGGATCATCCCATTGACTTGCACACTCTGGTGCAAGGAGCTCCACCCACGAACGCAGCATTGGGAAAGGAGAGCAAAGCTAGTGTCGGCATTCGGTGACACCCCAAATGCAGCGTTGGGAATAGGAGAGCAAAGCCTTTTCAAACATCCCACTGCCATGTTCAGGGCAGCAGAGCAGTGCCCCAAATGTATTATTGGGAATAGGAGAGCAAAGCCAGAATGGCTTTGTTCTCCTTTTCAAATATCCCACTGTCACTGTGTTTGGGGCAGCAGGGCACTGCCCCGAACGCAGCATTGGGAAAGAGGACCAAAGCCTTTTCAAACATCCCACTGCCGTGTTCAGGGCAGCAGGGCGGCCTTTTCAAACATATTCCCGCCGTCATGTTCCACCCCATTGAGCCCCTTGCACCAGAGGCACCTGCCTAAGCAAGTCCGAATGGAGCGGTGCATGAAGTCAGTGGGGTGAGCCTGAGAGAGGGAAAGAGAGAAAAAGAGAAAGAGAGAAGGAAGAAGAGAAAGAGAAAAGGGAAAAAAAGAAAAAGGGACAAAGAAAGAGGGGGAATGGAAGGAAGGGACAGAAAGAAAAAGAAATAAAGAATAAGGGACAAAGAAAGAGGGGGGGTGGAAGGAAGGGACAGAAAGAAAAAGAAATAAAGGAGGGAGGGAGGAGAAATATAATGAGATATCTATTCTAGTCCAATCACTGTCCAGCAGGGTTAGAAGGGAGTGTGTGTTGTGTGTGTGTTCTTGTAATTTGCCAGCTACATTTTGTTTTTGCCTTCTTCAGAATTAGCACTGGTAATACATTGCTGGGAAAAGTTATTTTTTAGGGTAGAGATCTGGTCAATGGATCCTGTTTAAAGCCTCAACAAAATGTGAGAGCTTCCTGATAGTCTTGGCCATTGTTTCATCACAAACCTTTAATTAATAGAACAAAAGATGTTTTCAAAGTGCTGGCAAAGATGCTGGCAAAAGATGTTTCAATGTGGAAGAGGGCCTTCTAAACTAGGCCTCATTTCAATATTTATGCATCAGGTCTGCGCCTCCTCTCTCTCTCTCCTCCCTCTCCCTTCCCTCCCTCTCCCCCTTCCTCTCCCTCCATCCTCCATGCCCCTTCTTCTTGTCCCTTTTCTTTTTCTTTCCCTTTTCTCTCTTCTTTCTTCCCTTCTCTCTTTATCTCTCTCTCTTTCTTCTTCCAGGTTCACCCCATTGATTTGGTGCCACCGCCCACTCAGACTTTGCTTGGGCAGGTACCTCCAGTGCAGGGGCTCAATGTGGTGCGACCTGTGGGGCCAGCACCTTAGAATGCAGCAGTGCTGGCACATTTGAAAAGTGAGCAAAACCAGAGGGTCGGTAATTTTTGCCTGCAAAGAAATCACAAAAGCTTCTGGGTTTGCACAAGAAGGGATACACGTCGATACCAATTACAGCCTACAATAAAATAAAGAAATACAAATAAAAACAAATCCAAAACAATTAATTCGGCAAAGCATCTCTGATTAGAATTTTATTTCACTGCCTAGAATCTAATCAGAGATGCTTTGCTGATTTCTAGTCCAATGACCTGCTCAGCAGGATTAGAAGGGATTATGCGCTAAATGTGTGTGTATGGCTGTCAAAACTCCAAAAACAGGTCAAGTTAATTCGGGACGCGAGTCATATGTCATAAATTAGAACACTTGCTAAGCAACCGGCCATTAAGTGAGGATCACTTGTATTTGGTTTGCCAGTCACCAAACCACACTCACCCAGTCACATGACCAGCAAGCCACACCACCAGTCACGTGACCAGCAAACCACACCCTCAAATTAGGCCATGCCCACAGAAATTTGAATCCCGCCCCTGGGTGGGTGGCATTGAGGATGAGTTTGTAGCACCAAGGGGGCGGTGGACTGAAAAAGTTTGGGAACCACTGCTCTAAACTATCCCAAGAGTCTATTAAATTGAAAATAAAATTTTAATATATTGTATTCTAAATAATAACTACATCTGCCTTTTGCTTTTATATAGCAAAACAGTTTAGCATGGATTAAGGCAGGATTGAATCCCGCCTTTTGGTGAAATGAGTTCCATCATAGCTATCTAGCTTTTCACAACTAGTGCCATGTTGTGCTAAGGACTTTCAAAATGGTTTTTACAAGGATTCGAGTGGCATTTGGAAAGAGTGATATCAGTTGCTTAGAAAATAGCAGCACTGTAGTTAAATACCATATATGGCTACACTGCTGATTTTTTAAAAAATCCTTATATTTTGCCAGTCAAATGTATTGATCTCTGATTTTGGCAGATGTGTCCTTAGAAATGCTGCAATGAGACGTAACTCCCTTATCTTAACAAAGCCATCACAATCAGATTCAGTTCTTCTTACCAGTATTTTAATTATCTGCAGCAGCATCACTGCTAGTTTTCTCTTTCACTGAATATTTATCTTATGACTATATTATTGCTTGTGGTCCTACCAATCCTACGCTTTTTTGTAGCAGTTTGCTGTTTTTTTTCTGTTTATCCTCATAATCTTCCTACCTTCACATGGGGGATAAACAATCTCAGTGTGGTATTTTATTCATGTTGCCTTAAATTACAAAGAGCTGGTGTTTAATGTACTCTCATTTATTTGTTTATTTTAGATTTTTAAAATCCTATCTTTATTACCTGTATACATAACTCAAGATGGTGCATATACTTAATACTCCTTCCTCATCCTATCTTCCCTCCAACAACAAGCCTGTGAGGTGAGGTGGGCTAAGAGAGAGTGATTGGCCCAGAGCCACCCTTTCAGGCTATGGCAGGACTACAACTCACACTTTCCTGGTTTCTAGCCTCCTGGCTTAATTATTATACTAAATTGCCTTTACAATCCACTAAAACTATCCTAGAAGTAAAAGTGAAATATCAGGACTTTTTTATGGAAAGTAATGATTTATATGTAGGGAAAGTTCATATATTCATCTTCTCATTTTCAATCTGAAATGGTATTTTATTTAATTGATTAAATTAGTTATGGTCACACATTGGCAGTTTACCAATCTGCCCATAAACCCAGTAAAAACAATTAGCAAAGTTAAAAGCCACATAAGCTGTCAGCCCTGACTAAAAACAGTACAAAAATACAAGATCCCTGCTACTTTATAACCACAATTAACCCCAGGCCTGGAAACAGAATCGAGGCTTGAGGGCTTTCAGGAACCCTAAGGCAGGGGTCCCCAACCACCGGGCCCCGGACCGGTACCGGTCCATGGATCATTTTGTACCGGGCCGCAAAGAATGAATAATTGTGATTAAAATATATATTTTATATTAGCTAAAGCTAAGAAGCCCTTTANTTTGCCAGTCCTTGAAAAAGTGTTTCTGCGTGAAACTGGTCCCTGGTACAAAAAAGGTTGGGGACCACTGCCCTAAGGCATTGGCCACCATTTTTATCTCTGGGAGCGGGGTATGTTGTGACAAAAAAAGCTGAAATATGCAGAAAAACATAAAACAAATATTACAGAATTACAAATTGATCAAAGTCAAAATTTATCCACTTGCCTTTTCAATACTGGTAATTCTTTGGAGACTTTTTTTTTTTAAAAACTGAAGCTATTTGGTTTTTGTTGACATTTAAACCAATCAGAAATACTTACTTCAAGTTCAACCATCTGAAGAAAAAGTGACAAACTTTAGGGACAATTCATTCTGAGATGTAACACTTTTTTTGCCTCCAGTAACAATTTCATAAAAAGTTTTTTGTTGTTTTTGTTCATATGATTGAATTTCCACTTACTTGGCAACTAGAATTCGCCACTTTTCAAACAGTACTTTTTAAGGCATGGCCAACTTTGTTTTGTGTTTTTGATCTTGGTGTTGCTGTTGATCTTGTTCTCCAGTTACAGAACCCAGAAAAGATCCCATTCAGATATCTTTTATTTTTTTCCACTTTCAACAAAGAAGATGAAAAAATGTTTTTCAAACCTGCAGCTAGTTATTTCTACAGGAGTTCCCACTTATATTCCATCTTGATTGACATTTTGAAATGGCAGCTTTTCACAAAAAGCTGTTAACTTGTAGAATTTGGTTATGGTACTAAGACAGACTGACTTTGTTCTACTGTTGGGGCTTGTCCAATCTAAACAGAATATGCATTTGAATTTAATAGTGCTGCTCAGTTTAGACTGTGAGTGCTGAACACTGGTCTTTCTGATTCATTCTTATACCCACTGGATATTCTTTTGGAAAATCTTTAACTTTATAATTATTGTAATTTGATTTTCTTCTTTCTTTGCCTTTCATTGAGCAGATAATTCTTCCAAAGTTTGCCTAAATAATAGAAGATACATAATATGTCTTGGCAAATAATCTTTTCAAACTTTTTAAATGTACTGTTGCTATACATCACTCTTAAACCATTAAACATACACAAATCCTGGTAGCTTTTTTCAATTTATTTCAGAGGCTAAACAAAACAAAAAAGGTTATACTCTTAACCGATCATTGTAACATGATTACATTTTAATTTACAGCTGAAAACTGGAGAGCTAGTGAGCACTACAACATAATTTTCTCTTAAAAAATATTTCTTTAATGGCTTGCCAGCTGTTTGAAAGTCAAGTATATAAAGAAGGGGTTTGATCGAAATTCTCAGGTTTTTTTTCTTGTGCTCAAAGTACAGTATGCTTGGAAGTATATTTTGAACATCAATTTACTTGATATATGGCAATGTCTAACCTGCGATTTGTAGACAAATGTCTACAAATATTAACTGCATTGATACACCACATGTCATGCTGTTACCTTTCTTAGCACATTGAGTTTTACAGTTTCTTGTGTGTTGATACCATGTAATGGTTAAGCTTTTAGATTTATAATTGAGAAAAATGAGAAATACAGTGGTTTGAGAGGGTTTTTTTCATTTTAAAATTGTTATTGCTATTGTTTTAATTGATATTAGTTCGTGATGGACAACAACTAGACATCTAGGAAGTTTTGCTTTGTATAATCCCTGTGTAGCTCAGTCTGTATCTATGGTAATTTTAATTTTTGAAACTCCTTCCAGTTCTTACAAGCATCTATCATATCATGAAATCATTATTTCCCTCTATGTTATGCTGGTGTGATGACACCATATTTCCAGAAGAATACTTAGTTTAGAAAACATTAGGAGTATGACAAAGGTGACACAGGGACTTGTGGACATGACTTATAAAGGCAAGCCTATGGGAATTTGAGTTCTATATTCTGAAAAAAAGAAAACTATAAAAACACATTATCACTGTTCAGGTAAATAAAAGCACTTATATGAAACATAGTCAGAAATTACTTTTGTTTTACTACAGAAATTACACCAAAAAATAATGAGTATAAGTTGCAAAGATCTAGATTTTGTTTAAATATTAGAGAAAATTGGTAAGATGGCTAGATGGTATGATGGTATGATCTGTGAAATAGAGGACCACTATGGAGTTTGTAGGCTCTTCATCTCTTGATGAATCTTGGGGTCCTTTCCATCTCCACAGTTCTGTGATTTTATGGGTACAAACTTAAGTTATGCTTAGACCCACTACAGTCAAGTACATATGAATTCCCATTCAGATCTTTCCACGCACATAGGCAAAGTTCTTATCACTTTGAGAAGACACAGTATGCACAGGTCCTTTTATGTGCATTTAATCATTATCCAGTGTTACTGATCATTCGTACTGTGAGCAAAAATTCCAAGTACTCGTATCTGTTACAATCTTTTTGCAATCACCTTCATTGTAATATAAATGCCAATTTTTGTATTACCATTGAAAAGAGTCAAATTCATCTTTCTTAACATACTTCGAACTTGCCTAACAATGTGCAAAATATTATAACCTATCTCTAACTGAGACCAAGAAATATATAACTGGTTTTTTTTACAGAGCATCCACTGCAGGGCATTGCATTCCACATAAAGAATTGAAGAACAACACAGTTCAGCTTGAAAATTAGAAAAATGCTGCATAAGTTCCAGACATCCCTTCATGTATCCCCTCACCAGCTGGGAAAACAAAATGTACAGGGTCTCCTGCTAGGAGATGGGGCTATTGTTTTAAAAGTACATTACTTCAATATAATTATTGGTTTTCTAGGTTTGACATATTTTGCTATATATCAGAAAACCTTGCAGCTGTTCATCATATTTTCCCTTCCTATTAAAATGGCAAATTTATGTACTGATATAAATATTTCTAGCAAAAATAATGTATTTTATTATTTCTAAAAATTATAATAGAAGAGAAAAAGAAAAATTGCTATGTAGTTTAGCGCAATTCTTAGAATATTCATCTATTGTAATTTGTGCTTTCTAAGTATATATGGGTTTACAATCTTAATACTTAATTAGGGTTTTGGTTTTTTTTTGAAAACTTACAATTTGGATGAGGATACATTACTCCAATGACCTAAATTACTTCCATGATCATTTCAAAATAGTTTTATTTAGTTTGTTGTTCTCAGTAAACAAAATCTCAAACTGAAATAATTACTGGAAGCAAGTTCAGAATTTACATTAAATTAATCAGAATCAGGATATTTTGTTTGTAGTTTTCATATACAACAATATTCCTGTATTCAATTTTACGTTCATTTTTCTTTGTTTTTACCATTCTCTCATTACATGCATTTCTTCCCCCCCCCCCGTGTCATTCTTTCATAAATATGTTTTTATACAATTTTTTATTCATAAACTTTTTAAAAATTCTGAAATCTGCACTTTATCCTGAGTGTATCATGTATTGCATAGTTTTAAAAAATTAAGCATAATTTCTCTGTCATCCTTAGTTCAAAGTGCAGTTATGTGTGCTTCTAAACCTGCAAATCTCTGCTTTGTGAGCTGCCCTAGTTGGTGGTTAGCTGCTTCAATTCAAAGTGCTGGTTATGGTTTTAAAGCCCTGTATGGCATGTGGCCAAGTTATCTGAGGGGCTATCCCTCCTCATATATATTTCTCATCCCATCAGATTTGAGAAAAGGATTATGATATGTGTCTCATTGACCAATCACCTTCATTTGGTGGGATCCAGGAAGGGAGCCTTTTCTACTGTGGAACCTGCCTTCTGGAACATCAATCCCCCTGTGGGAAGATTGGCCTCAACTATTGGCCTTAGAGCAATCTCTTAAAAAACTGGTTCTGCCATCAGGTCTAGGGATCCCATGGAAGTATGAGGCCTGTTAAATGGCTGTATTGTATGTACATTTAGAGTGCATGCTCCTCTGTCTTTTTTGTTGTTATAGCTTTGAACCATTTAAACTATATTTTAATGTTATATTTTAATAATGGGCAAATGTTCTTATTTGAATGTATTGTATGCGATGGGCAACTACATATATTAAACAAACAAACCTCAGCATGAAAAGAAAACTAAAGAGATCACGTAGAGACTTCCTATCATTGGAGAAAGACCCTCTTTTAACCACTTTTTTAACTAAAATGTAGAATTTTCATACATTTTAGCTTGCTGGAAAATCAGGATTCCAAATAGTGCAGATTCTTTTTATAAAAAGAAGAATGGATGGAAGCCTATGAGGATCAATTGACAATGGGCAGCACCAGTATGCTTTTCTCCATTTAGTTGTGCAGACACTTTTTTTAAAAAAGGTCATTGTCTTTCTTCATAAACTAAACCATGGCAGCTTCTACTATTTTGCTAAAGCACCATTAATAAAGATTTCTTTCTTGGCATATATAATACTTAAAGTTTTTCTGAACCAGTCTATTAGGTTACTTTCAGAGAAGATGGATAATGAGTCAACTCCTCTGCCAGTGCTCTTGAGTATTTCTGTGATTTCTATTACTGAATAGAAATTTTTTACTTTCAAAATAGGCAGTTATCAAAAGAGGAAGAAAGGGGAAAAAGGTAAATAAGCACGTTATACTGCGTGTTTCCATAGAGTTGAAGCCAGTTCTACTTTGTGTTAAAGAAGGTTGGAGAACAAGATGTTGCTATAGTTAGGCATGATTATAGGAATATACAAAAGTGACTTTGGATGCACTTTAATGGTGAAACATCATGACAGACATTTTACATATCCTTTTAACAGGCTCATCTGTTTAGCTAGAGGCTTAAGGTGCCAAGAATGGTTGAAATAGACATATTCGCAATTCTTTTAGCATTATTTAGTTCCAGAACACTTGCTAAGCCAAACAGACATTGGTGCGTTAGATTTTTGCCTTTTAGCAGTGTGGTAGACTTCAAATTTTGGCAAGAAAAATATTTTGGAATCATTTTTATAAGGAAAGAAGATGTGAAACTTAAGAAATAAAATAGCCAATATTTTTATGCATTTGTGGGTATGGCTGATATAATGAAATTCACAATTTTTCCTAGCCTAGAAAATATTATTTAGAGTTACTTCTGTAAAATGCTTAGTCCCAAAAGATAGATTTGAATATGGAATAGGTTATTAATATATCAATAGCTATCTTTCATAATAGCTGCAAGATTATTGGGTACCCTGGTATAACTTTACCAGTCCATCTGTCCCCCACCCCCATGGAGAACTGGGTACAAGAGCCATAGCTGACAACAAGGAATTTTGGGAGTTCCAATCTAACGTGGGGGTGGGGGACGGATGGACTGGTAAACTACATTAGGTTGCCACTCATACTTTATATAATCTCCTGGTTTACAGAAGGTGTGCCATGGAGTAATGCTTAATGGAGACAACATCAGAACAGAATGTTTTCTTTCAAACCTTACTTGGGCTGCCAATGGCATGTTATTAATTAAGAAGGAGAAGCAAGATGCCAAGTGAGATGAACTTTTGTTTTAAGCTTCATACTGAATTCTATGCCAGGATAAATCGTGACATTCTCATGGACTGCCTAAAATATTTTACTATTCACTTTTTTATTCTTTAGAGAAAAACCACTATATGATAGCATTCCACTCTATAATAATTAGCAAGTTAACAAAGATAAATCTAAAATATTACAATCTATGAAATAAAAATATACATTACCTAAAATAAAATAACTATTGCATAATAAACCTGGACTAATGAATAAAATAGAAGTGGTTATTCCTATGTCCAATGCCTTATTTTCACTGTGGCAACACAGAATTTGGCTGTTTCACAAGAAATAAAGGATTTCAAATCTTCTAGAAGATGATTCTCATGCTGTCTGCTAAACCAGACAGTTTTTCTATGAATTTACATATTAAGGGCAAAATATAAGCAGACTTAACATTCCTGTAGAATTTTCAGTGCAATAATGTGTGAGAAATAAATTAAATCACGTGGTCTGTTACTCTTGGTTAATGGAGTTTTGGAGTATCTTCCTTGCAGCAAATGCAGTTGGTAAGATATGCCTGGCTTTGAAGAATGTTATCCTCAACTTGGAGAAAGGGTGTTGGTACTTACCTAACATGCCCATTCTCTTTGAGCTGTGAAGAGCATCCAGTCGTTGGAGATGCTTCAGTCTCTGCATGTCTAGGCTGGGCTTAATTTGTGGAACGCTCCTCCTCCTCCACGGGGTCCTCCCCAGCGTTCCCCAATTTTGGCGAAGATGAGAGAAATAAATGCCCTCGTCCTCAATGCCCTAACAATTCATTGGCCAAAACAGGACCCCACCAGACAAAAAAAGAGTGGGGCTGGATGCTCTTCACAGCTCAAAGAGAACAGGCATGTCGGGTAAGTACCAACGCCTTTTCTCCCATAAGCTGTTCAGAGCATCTAGTAGTGGGACATACCAAAGCTTGGCCTGTCCTACGGGAG
>BHFT01025094.1:0-57120 GCA_004320025.1 Laticauda laticaudata | reverse complement strand
TTCTTAACTTCCTCCTGCACTTTCTTTTCTGGCTGAGTGCTTCTTTGTGGCGGCCATTTCTGACCGCCGCTCTTACCACCTTCGGGAAGGGGAGTTTAGCCAGCTGAGGAGGAAAGATGCGGCTTTCCTCGACCCTGCTGGAATCTCCCCCCTCTTCACCACCTCTACAGGGTGGCTTAGCCCTGAAGCCAGCTGGCTCGGGGCGCTCCAGCAGCAAGCCCAGGCAGAAACCACGCATGATCACGGATTCCTGTCTGACACTGAAGCCCTGCAAACCGGAAGTCTAGTGTGTCACTATATAATCTTGAAAATAAGTTTATTTTTGTTTGTTTGTTTGTATGTATGCATGTATCTGTATCCCATCTTTATTATTTTTACAAATAACTCAAGGCAGCAAACATATCCAACACATCTTTTTCCTCCTATTTTCTCCACAATAACAACCTTTTGAAGTGGGTTGGGCTGAGAGAAAGAGTGGCTGGCCCAAAGTCACCCAGCTGCTTTCATGGCTAAGGTAAGGCTAGAACTCATACTTTCCCAGTGTCTACCCTGGCACCTTAACCACTAGATCAAACTGGCTCTAGTTATTTATTATTCTACATCTTGGCTAATAAGGATTAAGAAAATAGATTTTATCCATTAATGTATCAATTGATAATTCATTCTAATACTTATCAGATCAACTATTTAGATTTTCAAAATATTTATTTTTCCCCCTTTGTCTACTCTTAAAAAAAAAAGAAGTGTGAAATAGTGAGTCTGTTTTTTGGGATTGGTAAAGAGTTTGACTCCAATACCACCTGAAAGGGCAGCAGGTTTCCCATGCACATTTGAAACACACTTTAAAATGAAGAAACCCTGTGGTAAAGCACTTATTTGGCCAATTATGGGGAGTCACTGAGTTCACAAAAAATCTGAGTAACATGTTTTTCAGTATTTAAGTCTCTTCTTCTTTAGTTTATTTTATTGTCATTGCACCTCATACAACGAAATCAAACACCATCTTCAGTGCACATTATGACCATGACCATGAAAATACAAACACACATCCTTCACCCCCCACACATTAAACCAAAACCTCCCGAAACCACACCAACACTGCACTATACAGCAGAATTCAAAAGAGCTACTGCCCTGGAATAGAAGCTGTTTTTCAGCCTATTTGCCCTTGTTTTTATTATTTTTATTTTATTTGTTTTATTATTCTGTAATTTCTGTAAATTCTGTAAATAATGTAAATTATTCTGTAATTTCTGTAAATTCCAAAGGCAGTTTGAATTAGAAACCCCAAGCTCCAGAAGTTTAGACAGTCTATGTGCAAGAATTGTGTTAAACACAGAACTAAAATCCACAAAAGCATCCTCACATAACCCTCCTGCTGTTCTAGATGAGTCAGAGCAGTGTGAAGAGTGATGGCTATATACGCGAGATAAGGTGAGAGTGATGGGCTTATTAGCCGTTCGCCATCTGTTTAGATCTATGTTTCTGTATGTCAAATCATGGGATATATTATACCAATGTCTTATGCGGATCCTTAAGACGTCCACAGATGATGTGCCCTCTACGACCGATTTACATCAAAGCTCCTTCACTCCATGATAGTCAAGACCAAACCGTTTGTCCTGCTTCATTAACGAAAACTAGGAGAAGAATAAGTGCACGCATTGAAAACAAAAAGACTTCAATCAAAAAGAAAGAACTACCTCTTCCCTGGTCCAACACCTCAAGCGAGCACGTCGAAGAGAGCATGATCTAATTGACGTTTAAAGGAGATATCTTGTACAACATGATGTAACATGATCGTTGAACCATTGCATATAGAACACTTGTATGTGGACAGCCGTACACATATGCAAACAAAATCAGGTGGAAGCCATTCAAACAATAAGATCGAGAGAAGCCATAGAGATTTATATGAAAAGAGCAACGCTACTCGCAACCTCAGGCATGGAGCAATGAGATGATATCTCCGCGCCTACCAAACGATTTGCGAAACGCTAGACCCATATCAATTACGATAAATGAGCTTACCCAACAGAAAAGAAACCCAGACCAACAACCATGCAGTGCCACCAAGATCACCACAACACTTCTCACAGGAAAAGGACTCACACTCTAGAGAAGACAGTGAAGACCTAGAAATCGACCATGGTACCAGGAGATCACAAGAATACCCGTCACGACAGGCACTCCCAACCTACCACTCTTTCGAAATCTCCTGACCACATACAAGAAGCGGGACTGACAGACCACCATTTAGTGTGCCACGGACCACGAACGCAATATCTATACAGATACATGATCACAGCTCACCCAGCTCACAACATTCCCCCAGCAACTAAACTAACCTGAGCACAACCAAGCTCCCACCTGTATAAGAAGCAACACCCAGCCAACTCACACAACAGCCAAGCGCCCGACCTACCAATTCAAGATACACACCATGTAGCCCAAACCACTGGCAAGCCTTATCTCAAAGTGCGATACCCACCACACGCACTCAGCAGCTTTTTGAGAATAAGAAGAATGTGCAGCTGCTCACACGTCACGCTTACTCAGAGTGAAGTCTACTAGATGACCGAAGTCTGAGGCACTGGAGATGGGGATGAATGAGACTGCGTCATTCTCGGCAAAATTGCGATTGGCCCTAGGATACTTTCCGAATTGTGATAGTGGAGAAAACCCGATGTCATTACTCATAAGAATTCTTATATATATCTGAATGTTTATATATCTACTATATTTACTCATATAAGCTATAAGATAGCATATATTTGATATATGAGGTATATGTATCTATCAGATATGTTTGTATGCTCGATTCTTTTGTATTCGGGTTTTTCTCCCGCGTAGAATTGGAAAGTATCTAGGCAACTGTTTCGTGAAGTCCGTCATTCATCATGCTTCAGGCTTGTTCTTCAGCCTCTGTGCCTTCTCAGAGTTAATCGTTGAGCTTGCAGATGCTTCTTCCTTTTAACCTGGAGTGAGGAGGTGAACTTGATGGTTGGGGGGTGGCTGTGTTACTGTATTGTTAGGGGGTTGGCTGCTGTTCTGATTTGGCTGGGGTGTGTTCTGCTTAAGGTGGGGGCCAGGGCTGTGCTCAGGTTAGTGCTTAGTTCTGGGGTTTGAGCTTGGTGATGCTGCTGATCTTGTATGATCCTGGTGATCTGTGAACTCATTCCAGTTCATGAGATCATAAGAAACGAAAACTTACCACCCAGTGACCTTACTAGTGAGCTTCGATTGTCATACCGCTCTGGTCACCCAAGTGCCTTATAAAAGAAGCCTTGACAAGCCACTCCATAAACATAATACAACCCCCCCAAGTACTATCTAGATCTTACCAAACCGACTGCCTATTTCCAATACACTACATTCCACCTTACAATGGTACAAAAAACAAACAATAAAGGAGCACCCATGGGAGTCACCCTCTCACCTGTCATCGCAAACCTCTACATGGAACAGCTTGTTGAAACAGACGTCAGCTCGTAGAAAAAACTGGAGAAGTCACAAACCCAAACTCTGGCTCCAAATAGTAAAGATAGACACCTTCATAATCTCGCCGACACGCGGAAAGAAAAAACTGGACAACTTCCGTCACACACCTCAACAGCCTACCGCCCAAAATACAATTTCACTATGGCAAACAGAAGCCAACAATCAACTTCCGCTTCCTAGATATCACTTAGATACAAAAAAAATCCAATGCCCCTAGGACACACCATCTACCGGAAGAAAAAAACAATACAAACCGGCCATCTACATGCCAACTCTCACACCACACCCAGCACAGGATCAATCCGCTAGCCAGCACACCTCATCTCCAGAACAAAATGCTTTACGCGAATGAACAATCACTTAAAAACCGAAACTACACACTGTCAACTAATGTTACTTTCAGCCACTGGATTCCCAAATAAGAAGATTACCAACCTAATGCAAAAAGGAAACCCCAACCAGAAAGCCAAGGACAGAGAACAAAGAGAATAGGCAAAGCCCCCTCCCAAATAAAAAGGCACTACAGACAAAGATCAGCAAGATCCTCCAAAAACACAACTCTAAAACAGCATTCTGCACAAACAGAAATAATCCACCATTCCTAAGAAACCCTAAAAGACAAATCGAAGTGGAAAAACCAAGAGTATACGAATCCCTTGCAATGCCCTGCCCACCACATACATAAGGACAAACTACAGAAGCAATTAGTGCACGCATTGAAGAACACAATAAAAACTCAATCAAAAAGAAGAACTGGACCCTCTTTCCCTGGTTCCAACACCTCAAAGCCACAAGGACAATTGAAATTGGACTAAAAAATACTCAGAACCATCGTCCAAAACCGAACACTTCAACAACAGGAATAATCAGAGAAAGCCATAGAGATATGAAAAACGCTCCCACAGAGGCATGAATAAACGAGATGATACCTCCCCCTACCAACATTGGAAAACCTGCCCTCATAATAAACGAGTACCTAACTATGAAGAATGGACACAGACCCAACCCCACAAGGTGCCACCACAAGTGATGCTACCACCACACTTCCACGCCAGAAAAAAAGACTCACACCCACACAGAAGAGGAGACAAACCACGAACTAGAAGCCATACTGAGCTGCACCACTACCCGCTTCAAACCTCTGACCCATACAAAGCAAACTGACAGCCCACCCATGAAGATGTGGCACGACCACAAAAACACGAAGCCAAGCAACAAGATCACAGCTCACCAGCTCAATCCCCCATCAACTAAGACTAAACGCTGAGCACAAAACAAGCCGCCCACCTTAAGGAGAACACACACCCATAGCCAAATCAGAACACGCCAACCCCCTTACCATCAGAACACAGCCTAAACCCCCACCACTCAAATTCATAGCCCCCACTAGCAGTTAAAAGGAAGAAAGCAGCTTGCAAGCTCACATCTACTCTGAGAAGCCACAGAGCTGTAGAAACAAGCGCTGAGATGATGAATTGAGACTCATCGAACGTTGCCTAGATACTTCCAATTCTACGCGGGAAAAACCCCGAATAACCAAAGATTCCATATATATATATGTCTGCATGTGTGGTGTGTGTGTGTGTGTGCGCTGTTCGCTTTCTTTCAGGTATATCCCACGTCATCTGTAGTGCTTTTAAACAACTTTAAAAGCTACTACAATGGACGTGGATAATACCCGAAGGAGCTGCACAGCACACATGTTAGTTACCCGTGAAACATATATAATATAATATATACACATATATATGTGTGTGTGTATGTGTATGTATATATCTGATGAAAGTAAACCCTAAAGATATTTTTTTTAAATCAACAATTTACTTATTTATGAATTCAAGATCCTTTACAAGAAACCTGCAAGTCTCTATATAATTAAAATTATCATTCCTATTCACCTCGGTTAGCCTAGAGAAAGAAGAAAAAAGGCTTCCATTTATTAGACTAGGTAGCTATTTCCACTTCTACAGAATCGTTGATGCACTGCTATGCCACCAGACATTATTAAAATGTTGAACATTAGAGATCCTAGACCAAGCCATATTCTGAGCTTTATTATACAGTTGCTCATTCTTCTTTCTTACCAAAACATAAGAATAATAAACAATGTTTGTCTTTCCTTTTTATTTTTTTAAAACATTTGGAAAAGGAAAACAAATTATCAACACACATATACACAATTACCACAAGTAAGAAAAGTGGAAAAAAAGAGGATGATAAAAACATAAAATATCAATAAATAAACAGGAGGTATACAACTTTCTTGTAATTTAAAGTTCAATTTTTCATTGATTGATGGTGAAAAGTTTTTTCAGGCATACCCGGGTTTTTCACTCTAAATTGTCACTCTAAATTGTTTTGAATCTACATTTATTTTAAATCTAAGGTTGTCCTGTGTGTTGCTTATGTCACCTGTTTGGTCACTATGTATTATATTTTAAAATACTTTTTACAATCCACATTCAATAAGAGATTTGTTTGTGCCTTTGTGGTTTTTCTGGATTATTTTGTTCTTTATTAACAAAGTTGCATAAGTTTCTTCCCATGTATGTGGCATTGCCTGTGGTATTTAAATGGTTTCGGTTTTGTCAAAAGTTCTAACAATTTATTTTGCAGTTCCTAGTAATGTTGACCAATCAGCCCATTTGGGCCTGACACTTTCCCAAAGTTAACTTCTTGAATTACTTCTTTGAAGTGTATCTTGAACAATTCAAAGGTTTTCTTTTTTTAAAAAAACTGTGCTTTTCATTAGCTTTTCTTTTTACTGCAGAATCCTTGATATATTTATTCATGCTTTCATCATCAATATGAGCCTTATCATATATTTTTGTAGAACTTTTTAACTTCTATAATTTCAGATATTGTGTTTAGCAATTTATTTACCTTTGGTATAATGAATTTTTCCAAATGAGAAACTTTAATGCAGAGATTCTAATCAACAAATTAGGTCACAAGGCAGAGCTTGTTACCCTGCATTCTGAAATGATATATTCAAAAACTCAACAAAATTAAATTTAAGGCTATACTAGCCAGACCAAGGGCAAAAAGAAATATCTATCCTCCTTTTGCTGGACATTTGACAATTCTACTTTATCACATGCATAAGCACCACACCAAGTTTTCAAAACTTTTCAGTCAGTTGGGTGAAAATATAATCTCAGAAGGAAAGATGTTTCATAGGGCAGGTGTCATAATGGCAGAAAAGGTTTCAAAGTTCCACCAACTAACACTCCTTGGCCACAACATGCCTGTGCTCCCGAATCAGATAGGATAGGATGGATAGAAATCAGTGGGAAGAGACGGTCCTGTAAATAACAAAGACATTTAAAGGACTTTAAAGATGACTACCAGGACTTTGAACTGCACCCAGAAGCAAATTGGTAGCCAATGTAGCTCATGGAGCAGTAGTATCACATGCACCAAATTGCTAGCTTCATTAACTCCCTACGCCAGCTCATTCTGAAATTTCCAAGCTTTTCTATTATGTGGATCTGCACAGGCACCCTTAATCAACTAATACCATTGCTAAACCTATATACTACACATGGCACTAAATAAGACATTGGTGTCTTCATCATCAGATTCCATGGAAGGGGACTGGCTCATTTAATCAGTTTGCCTGAAGAACTCTAGACATTTTGTAATTCTGGAATTGAGCTAAATTGTATTCCTCAAATACTCTTTATGGTAAGTGTACTTAATGAGGGAGGAGAAATAGCTGGCACTGCTTTTGATTTCCAACATGGGTGTCTCCTTTGTTTAGAATGAATGAGGTAGAATATCTACTTCTATAAATAGTACGTTCCTAAGAAACACATACAATATTTTTTTTGCCAAAAATTCCATTTAAGAAAATTCATACAAGAAACACACATTATTCTTCATATTTTCAAAGTTTATAGCAAGGAACAAAAATTCTTTAATATTTTGAATTTCTTGTAATCTTTGTTGTGGCAAAAAAGGCTATTATGGATTTCTTCAGAAACCAAACCCTTCCATGTGACCTTATGAAGAATAAACATTGGGATAAGCAGAAAGTTTTTAAAAACCTGTGCAGCAGAATGCTAAATTTGTTTTAGCAATGAGGCAGTTCAGATCAGGAACAAAAGATGGCCATGAAAGATTCAACAATATTACAAATCAGCATTACAGAATTAAAGAGGAAATGTGCAATATGTAATTACAGACACACAATATAAAATTGGACTGGGTTAACCTTAATTCAGGTGGAGAAATTCTATATCCAAGTGACAATTTGGCCATGGTACACTGAGATAATTATATCCAATCAAAGCTGGGATTCTTCTAGAATTTGAGCTTTCGTGCAGTTGTACTTATTGGAATAATGTACAAGTGATCTATTGAGTTTTCTGAATGTTGTGATACAAATCTTGGCTCATGAAATAAACTGAATGTACAATCAAATGTGAATTTGGGAATTAAAAAATAAAGAAATCTATTTCAATGCAACATACATTTTAAATTAACATATTTAAGAATGTATTTAATTGAAAACTTTTATGCAGATGTTTTTGAGACAGACTGGCTTTATGAATGCAAAAGCAACAGAATAGAAATTGATTGCTTGTCCATATCTAACATGCCATCTTTAATCCATTATATATTGTTGTAATGGACTTTTTAGAGGTTGGAAAGAGAGTGGCAATTTGCAAAAATTTACAAGTTTGCAAAATAGGCACATTCCTTTTATTAACAAGAAAACTGGTAGCTGCTTCCCATATTATCCAGATGGTTTACAAGATGATCAAAGTATTCCTACAATAAACAACTTAAAAATAAATGTTATGCTTGAGTAAACAAATTCAGTGGTCCAATTTCTGTAATGAAACTTTTCTCTGTTAATAAGGTGGTTAATAAAACACTATGATAATCTAATACCTTGAGTGATAAATATCTGTTTGGGGAATGACCTTTAACTCCATTGCCACTGGATGAACTGATGTATTCCTGGAATATAAACATAATGGCCATTGATGTATCTTCACTTATTATTTTTAAGAATGCTTCTGTCCATGGCATAGGTCTTATGGAAATTCTTGCAGTACATGAGTGCAACCAAATGCATGGTTTGAAAATATGGCCAAGTGGAAAGGGGAAGGGACAAAATTGAGACTGAAACATGGCAATCTTGATATAACTAATCATTATCAGCTTATATGAATTTGTCTAAGTGAAATTATCTTGTTTTTAATGACTTTTTTTTACATACCTGATAATTAACTTTGGTGGATATTTTCATCAATAATATTTAACACAAATGTTATATATATACCTGACATCGATTTTCCCTGATTTATTTAAAATTCCAATTTCAAACGACATTTGGAGAGGGGGAGAATGACCTTTAATATGACTAACTGAAACATAAAAAATATAGAAGTTTTGATTTTCTATTGTATAATTAAGTGTCTATTGATATAGAAGCTGCTGTGAACACCAAAATAACTGCTAATTCAGTTCCTTGAGAGCAATAATCTAATTACTTTGTACAATATGATGGAGAGGCTACTAAACTAATGAAGAAATTTGCCACTGGTGTTCCTTTGTATTGAAAAAAATCAAACTGAAAGACCAAATCTAAAAGAAGGGCTAAAAGGATTCAGTATTTTTTCATCTTATATACACTCTGATTTTAAAATATTGTTAGTACCAAGACAATGCTCTTCTCTGGCTCTTGGCTTACTAAAGTCCACTTTCCACCCTAACACATGCAGTGTGCAAGTTTTGGGAATCAACAACTGTTGGCAAGGCTCAGTAAATAATGCCACAGCATTAATGTGTGTTATGACTATTATACTTACAAATTCAGAAGAACAATATTCTTATGCCATCCATGTTTATAACAAGAATCCAACAATATTAAATACTTGGGGTTTTTTATAATTTCTTGCTGTCAGTTATAATATAGACACAAATTCATAGGGAAATGTAAGGAAGTTACAATTTTGAGAGTGTTCTAAGGGAGGTTTAGACTTATTATTTTACCATTGTAACACTTAATTTTGTAGTTTTGCTTCCAATCTCTGAATTATTAAATTCCTTATGAGTTTTTTTATTTTAACTTTTCTGCTAATTCGTTATGCATGTGTATAACTTGGATTGTTTGAGTCTACAAAGATTTAAGGAGCAATATTAATAGGATTTGTAGCTGTGTTCTTGATATCAAAGATTTCCATCAATAACTAATTACCATCACATTACTATTAGTAAGGGTAACTGGAGGAAGATGATTAAGTTAGTGTGAACTGCATTAAAGTCAATTGATTAACTTGCTTCCACAACATATGTTGGTTAAATAAGCCAATACTGCAATGTTCTAATGCCAGTACCAGCTTGATTATATGTTTTTAGGGAAGCTCTTTTTAAAAGTTGTATGATGAGCCTTTTATCATATAAATGCATACAAAAGCAGTAAGCGATATGAATACCTTTTCTTTTGCAAATTACAGTCAAAACAATAACACATTTCATCACATTTTTCACCTCATTTTTTCATGCTTTTACTGATGGTTCCAGGATTAACATGGGATGTCACAAACACATTATGGATGAGTGCTTAGACTCCATTCAAAATTCATTCTTAAAACTTCTTAGATAAAATTGAGCAGGCAATAATCTCACATTCTAACTTATTTTGCATGATAGTAGGCATTAATCTAATAGAGTTTTTTCTGAGTCCAATGTTTTGAGATGTTTTGGATTGATTTCCTAGATGATGCTATTGACAGCATGCCTTTTCTGCCAGAGCTAGTGGATTGGGCTGATGTAACTGGGGAGAGACTGTTCATCAGATAGCCTGATATTTATAGAGCTTTATAGGTCAAAACCAGCCTCTTGAATTAGACTCAGAAGCAAATTGGCAATCAGTGCTCACTAATCAGAAATGTAGCATGTAGCATGTAGCATGTACTGTTCTTATAATGCACATAAATACTTGCACTGTTGCAGTCTGTACCAACTGAAGCTCCTGGGTACTGTTCAATGACAGCCCATGCAGAGTGCATTGCAATAGTCCAATCTGGAGTTCATTAGGTCATGACTGATTGTGAGTCATAAGTCCCGCTAATCTGGAATGGCTGCAACTGATACATGAGAAAAAGCTGTTCAAAGCCTTCCCCCATCCCTTGACTGTCCCTTGCTCATCCAGCATGAATTGTGAGTCTAGGATGACCCCCAAGGTCTGTACTCAATCTATCTGGGGCAATGTAATTCAATCCTGCACCAACGATTGTCCAGCATACTATTAGAACCAGTTGGTCCCAAAATCCAGTGCCATTCAGTACTGCCAGATATAGTTGAAGTTTGACTCCTAGACAAAAATAATGTAGTGTTGTTGTACTTTCTAGGTTATTTCCCTGAAGTACAAGGGAAAATTCCCATCCAACCCTAATATCTTCTTTTAGAAAAGAATCCATCTCTCATTTTTCTTTGTATTCTTCTAACAAAATTGTTGATATCTATATATTGATCATGGAAGTTTTTCTCAATTTTTTTTGATTTAATAATAAGTCAAGTATACTTTAGTTTGTCCATTGGATTGTCCAGATAATGAGTACCTATTTTTCAGTTCGCCTACTTCATTTCTCTCTTTTGGCAACCACAATAAAAGAAATGAGAATAGTTAGAAGAAAGCCATTTTTATTTGTCAAGACATCTCTTCATACAATATATCATAATATATTGAAATAATTTGGTATAGAACAACTCTTAAATTACGTCCTCATTAGGATGACCTAGACATAGCTACTGCATGGCTTAATTAGTTGGCAAGTAGATCTATAAATTGTATAGCTGTATTTTTCACATTTGTTGTTCAGCCAAATTTTGTACAGTTTAAGACTTGGTTTATAACATAAAACAGATATAACAGAAATTATGTATTTTAGGAAGACAAGAAAAAATGTTATTTTTTAAAAAAGAAATAAATTTGTGCAAGTTGGTGTCCACTGACCCAACTAGCACATAGCACTATTTATTAAACTTCTTAACAACCAGAATGGAATTATAGAGCAGATATCCTAAAGATAAATGGCTTCACTTATTTTATTGTATGCAACAATGAGAGTCATGGTGATGATGTGCTACAATGAAAACAATGGAATTATTTTCACATTTAGACAGAATCAGATATATTGGGAAAAACTTACACACCCATTACAATTGAGGAAACTACTATCTATGAACTAAAGGACTTTGATAATAGAGCATGATAATAGAGCATGAAGGCATATTTGTATAGAAGTAGTGAAAGAAGACGCTGCAACTTACTTCTGCAGTTCATTCATAGAATCATAGAATTGACCTTTCAATTCATTCCCTGTGGTTAGTGCAGGAATAGAAATGAAACATCCCAGTTCGATAGCTGTCTAAACTACTTCCAATAAAGGAGAACTTACTACTTTTCTGAGGAAAATTTTCTGTGAATAAATTGTTTCTTTACAGTCAATCAAAATCTGCCTTCCTGTAACTTAAATCCATTATTCTGAATTCTGCACTTAAACTAAGAGAATATCAGTTTTGACTTTTTCTTACATGACATCATTTCTGGTATTTGAAGAGCTATCATGTCCTTGCTTCTTTGGCTCCAATTGATTGGCAACAGAAATGCAGGAGATGACTTTTTGGAAGGACTGAGGTGAGTTGAATATAATATTTATTGAGGTAATCTAAATCCTTTAGTTGATACATCATCAATCTGTGGTTAGAAGAGCACTGTTATTCCTTTTTTTTTAATACTAATTCAAGGATCTTTAGTTGTTCTTTACCATGTAGGAAAAATGAGTGAGACAAGTCAGGAATTTCCAGAAAGCACAATGTTTGACAAATTTGATTTTCCAATATTTGTCAAGGTAATAAGTCCCATAAATAGAATAGAATAGAATTCTTTCTTGACCAAGTGTGATTGGACACACAAGGAATTTGTCTTGGTGCATGTGTACAATTCATTTTAGAATGCATCACAATATCTTTTTCCAAAAAACAGACTGACAGTAGACAGTAATAACAATATTGCCTTTATTTGTTCTTTTATCTGCTTTAACACAAATAGTCTCTCCATATGTTTTGAAATTTGTCCTTTATTGTCCCTGATCCAGTTCAATTATTTATTCCATTTAGTTCAATTATTTCAATTCCATGTAGCACTAATCAAGACTTGTCTTTTACAGGACACAGCTATGTCTTCTCTGCCCTTTAGGGATCCATAATTCAGTCTTCCATTTTGTAAAATCTTTTTTTCTCTCCTCTGAACACTTAGAACCTGTCTCCCTTGCATGAATCTGAAAATTATTTCTTAGTTTGCAGTATAGAATATTTATTGCGGCAATTATAGTTATTACTGTCATCCTCTGTGCTTACTCCTCTGTTTATGTCTTCCTAATGGAGAATTGTTTCCAGTGTTTGTTCCTGTTGTGAACTGTCCTTTTTTTTTTTTTTTTATTGATAAATCTTACCTCTTTCTACCAGNCTTTTTTTTTTTTTTGCATTGATAAATCTTACCTCTTTCTACCAGATGAAGGGTGTCCATTTAAAGCTCCCATCTTTTACTCAAGAACTCCAACAAGGTTGCATCGAGTGCCAATATATGCCATTTCCAACCCCCAGGCAGGAAGACAAATATGCCACAAGCACTGTAAACTATAGTAACAGTTATAGTTATAGTTCATTCTTTCATGCTGGAACACTTTTCTTCATAGCTCTGATCATTCTGTATGTTCCCCAATATTTTGATAAAACAGAACCATTAACCTGATGAGGGCAGGAGGCAAGAGAGAGGAGGATGAACCAAGAGATCTTTGTAAAAGGGAAAGAGACCTTATTTTGTGGAGGGAGAGGTCACATAAAGCTCTATGGCTCAGAAAAGCCAACTGCTAAATTTGCTTAGACTGTACAAAACCTATAAACATTTCCTCATTTAATCCCATGTCCCACTGCACCAACGGATGCAAAGAGGATGTAAAATGGACAAAAAAGCTTGCTATCCATTTGAAAACACGATGCATCCATTGTGTACTCACTGTGTACATGATTCATACGCTCTATCTGTCAAACATCCGTCTATTGCTATTTCATCTGCTCAAAAAGTTTTGAGCTGCACAAAACTTTTGAGCGGCCCTAGGCTCTGTCACTGAAATAGGACTATCCGCCGCATATGATCTACATCATCGAAACATAGGGCAACAAAAATTCTACGTCCGTTTCATTCCGTTACACATCCGCTGTATCCTCTTGGCACCTTTGGACATCCCTCAACTCACATCCGCTGCAGCTGAAAGCCGGAAAAGAGGGAGGAAGCGAAAGGTCACGGAACTGTCCACACAGCATTAGTAGCAACAGTAAATAAGAAAAGATGTAAGCAGATGCCATCTCGTAGTATAAAGCATGCGAAACAACACGAACAACCTTAGTATATGGACGTACTCTTGGATACTTTAGGTATGTCTGCAAGTATGGCCTAGAGTAATGTGAAGACGGACAACCTAGTAGCGAAAACCCAATATTTTCCTATAAAAGGGGAGGAAATACACTGTGGATCTCACTATTCAGTCCCAGCAGCCGATGGTGTACGAGACTCTTCACCCTTGTCTTGCCTCTTCCAATCATTCCTTCATGCCCCCGCTATGGAATCATCACACACTCCTTGGTTCAGCTCCATCATTCAAACACCAGACCCAGGCCCTCTTCAGACTGTTCACCTTTATCTACCGAAGGAGAAGAAGCATGTCAGAGCTGTCTGGGTAAGAGATGGCAATCGGCGACAAGAGCGGAGTTTGGACTCTATGGCAAGCTGATGTGTAGCTAAAGAATGAAGACACTCACTGCATTCTTCCAGCAACCGTTCATGTAGGATGCACCACACCACTGTTTGGATGAAATTTGTGGAGCATCCTGAGACCCAGGTTGACGCAAGCGCGAGCACCAACTTCCATCCCAGCCTGGACCCTGGGCTGAAATAGTGTGCACTGACGTCTGCGTCACCTGGCCTCTGCGAAACCACGTACAGAAACATGGCAGTTGCCTTGAAGGGTGCCACACGAACAGCATCAGCAAAGTGCGTCAAGACAGAGCTACGGTGCAGGCCATCAATTGAAGAACACGTTGAGGAAGCTTCTCCTCTCGTGCGATTCCACCACCTGAAGAAGGCTGGAGAAAAGTGCAGAGTAGTGGTATCAGAAGGTTGGAAATTTTCCCTACCGTTGGAGGCCACAGATATGGAAGCAGCGTGCCTGCAAAGCTCCACCCAACTCAGGTCCCCTTATCACAACTACAAGGGCTTCTTCAGTATCATCCTCTTTGCCATGGTTGATGCTGACTACAAGTTCATGTACATCGATGCTTCAGGCAACGGGTCTGCTTCAGATGGCCATGTATAAAATGGCCAGTGGGACCTCAAGGATGGGCTGGAATACAAATTCATCATCATGGGTTTCCAGATCGAGGCCCCTACCCAATGACATGCAAGATGTGCCTTGACTTCATCGTGGGTGATGACGCCTTCTCCTTCAGAACACTACCTCATGAAGCCCTACCAGTTCCAGATACCTCACCTGTAAAGAGAGATCTATAACTACAGGCTGCCAGGGCAAGACGGGTGGTGGAGAACCCTTTGGCATCCTGGCCAACAGGTTCCAGGTACTTCTCACCACCATGCAGCATTGCCCAGAGACTGTGAGAACATCATGGAAGCTTGCTGCATCCTGCACAATCTCATGTGCACCGCTACCCAATGTTGCAGAACAGGGTTGTAGACCGTCAACAAGGCAATGGGGACATGGAGCCTGGTGAATGGAAGGTAGGGCAAACCTGATCGACACTGTTGATGTGCAAGGCCCCAACAGCGCTTCACCTGAAGGGAAGAAGCAGGAGCAACCTCCTGAAACACTGGTGCAACTCCCCAGCTTGAGCAGTGGAGTGCATGACAGGATGGTAGAATGCTTAATGGATGCTTCCTTGAGCAGGTCTCATCACACTGATGAGATTGTGCCATGGTATGTTGAGTGGCCTTACCATGAATAGGGCATTAATAAAGAGTTGTGTTTATTTTGAAATGTGTTGATCACATGAATAAATTGTTATTATATAAAGGGCAATATGTGTGGCAGCTGGGAGGGTGGACCCTACAGTCCCACTATGCTTGCACTGGAGGTTTATCTATCCCACAAACTATCCTTTACCCATCCACAACTATCCTTACCCATCCCTCAACTATCCTTACCCATCGCACAGCTATCCTTACCAATCCCACAGCTATCCTTACCAATCCACAGCTATCCTTACCCATCCCATAGCTATCCATCCACAGCTATCCCTTACCAATCCTACAGCTATTCTTACCCATCCCACAACTATCCTTACCTATCCCACAAGCATGCAAAGGCTTAACCCTTTTTTCAAAGTTTTCACAAACACTTTATTAAGTAAATAAAAATGAACCAAGTGTGTGAAGAAAGATAACCTTTATTAACAACTGTCTTAAGTAAACTGTTATGACTTATAAAAAAAGCAAAATGAACCAAGTTAAGTGTCTTTAAGCAAAGATAAGACAATGAACAGGTAACAACGCAGTCGTTCTGGCACTATTCTCAGTCACTCTGAGGCATGTCCATGGTCTCAGCTGCGAGTGGGGCAGGGACTGTGGAGGTGGCTGTTGCTGGAGTGCTGGTCTGAGGTGCCATTGGAGTGCTTGGGCCCAAGAGTACAACAGGGGTGTGGGTGTTTCAGGAAGCTCTCAGAAAGCTGACTCAGTCCCGTGAGGTGAGAGGCCCTTCCTCAAGGACCTGGATGTCAGGCACAGACTGATGACAGATTTTCTGTGAGGGCTTGGCTGTGGGGGTGAGGGAAGAAGGAGTGTAGTGGGGCTCTATTGGTCTGCAGCTGGCGACGTGAGGCATCTTGGTGCGTGCGATGGAGCCTGGGCCTGGACTGGGAAGGGATGCTTCTGTATGAAAGTCCTGGTACTCATAGCGTTGGTAGGTGAGGGGCTGTTGAAAGCCATGGAGGGCTGGACATCGCCTTGGGTGTGAGGAGCAGACCTGGAGTGGGTCAGAGCAGGTTCAGTTGGGCCGGAGGAGTGGTGCAGCAGAGCTGTGACTTTCTCCTTCATCACCTGGTACTGGGCTCGGGCAAGTCCATGCGGGTGCTGGCTTAGGTATGTGATGAAGGCTTGTGGTTAGAGAGGGCATATCACTGTGGACCAGCTGAGAGAGAAGATCTGTGCTGGTCTTGATGGTGTCCCTGATCCCAGCAGGACAGTGTGGCCTTGGCCCTCCGAGTCTGCCTCTCTGCCTGCTTTCTGTGGAGTGGAGGCTGTGTGTGGTTTGGGTTGGCTCTGGTGCTGTCTTTTCTTGCTCCATTTGAGACAAGGGATCCTCTATGTCTCTGGCATGGGAGGCAGCTGTTGGGGGGTCTCTGCTGTGGGCCCCTCCAAAGACACCTGCCTGGACACAGTAGCTGTCCCTGGCTGGAAGAGGACAGTCTGTGGCTGTCTGAGGAGAGGAATCTCAGAGGGGCTGCTCCTCGTGCGGATACTCACCCTCCAGGAAGCTGTACTGCCATGATGTACATCTCCCGGTCAGTGAGTTGTGACAGTGGCCTGGCCAGATTTCTTCAAGTGCAGCTTGCCATACCAGGTGTGGCATGTGCTTCCATCATCCCAGGAGAACGTTTGAAGTGTATACCAGGCTCTCGGCCTTGTCTCTCCAAGCTGCGTGCTTTCCTCTTGTGGTCGCGATAGAGCATGTGCCCTTTCTCCAGAGGTACTTCATTTCCCTCAGCCATTCCAGCATCTCCTCCTCATGGTTTTTGGAAATGGACTACTGTTTCCTCTCTCCCTTCTCCTTGCCTTGCCTCTTCCTCCCTCTGGCAGAGGCTCCAGGGCCTTCAGCAAGCGGGTTTTGAGGGCCTTGTCCATTACGCAGCAGCACCAGCATCAGCATCAGGAGAAGCAACCACCAGCAGCAGCAGCACCAGCAGGAGAAAGCACCGCAGCACCAGCAGGAGATCCCCACCGACCACCAGCAGGAGAAGCACCACCACAGCACATCAGGAGCACAGCAGCAGCAGCAGCAGAAGCACAGCAGCTTCAGAGTCAGTGCCAGGGATGGCGATGGTGGTTCTGTCCTTCTTGTCAGGGCTTGGCAGGAATTTGGCACAGGCTTTCTCTTCTTCCCTGACTGACGAACCATGGTGTTCTTTCAAGCTGTCTCTGGCAGCAGGTCTTTCCTCTGAATGCTGACTGCTTGCGAGCTGCCATCCTTTTATATCTGCGGAGCTGATGCCAATTCATCCTCCCTGCATGCACAGTGAACGCTTTGCATCAGCTACACATCCACTATGCATCCGCTATGCATCCTATCGGCGTCCTTGGTGTTAGGCGTCATGCGTCATCCGCTATGCATCCGGCTCCTTCTGCTACACATCCGCTTCTCTATTCTCCCCCAGAAGCCCTTCGGATGTGTCATCCACTTCCATCCGCGTCTATCCGCTAGGCTTCCTGGAACATCGATCCATCCTCGCTACATACTACCCCCATCCATCCCTTTCTGTTGTTGTTGCAAATTTGGGGCACTTTTGAGAACGGATAACAATGGATGGAGCCACCCCCGAAATTTTGCTCTTCCGCTGTGTCCTTTTTGCATACGTTTTGTATCCGTCAGCCAGTGTGACCTAGCCTTTACCTGAAGTGGGTTACATGTGTCACAAGCTACATTAACAGAATCTTGCAAATACAAATCTTCCCCATCTCCTTTACATCCAGGAAAAACAGGGTGAGTCTTTTCTGAGCCTCTTGCCCTGTTCACTATCCAGCTGCAGGCTGTGACCTCTCTGATTTGACTGTTCCCTAGGCAGCATGTCTTCATCCTGTCTCACAAGATTTTACCCACATAGTATTACAAAAAACAAAAAATTTGCAAATTCTCCTATTTGCTACCTTAAGAATAAATATTAAATGTTATGCTCTTAGGGCTCACAAGATATCTTAAAGAATTAAAGGATTTGGTGTTTTAAAATTTCACAAATTTAGAAGTTTAAGGCTTTCTTATAAGCATATTGATGTAAGGGTGGATGAATTGCTGTTTTCAAAATATAAAATATTATGTTTATTTTATTCATCTTCTTATCAAAATTCTGCTAATACGTTTCATTTTGGGTCGAATATTAACTTCTATTCCACAAATACATGCTGTAATCTGAAAAATTGAAAAAAATTTTTAAAAGCATGTAATAAATGATGAATAAAAATATGAAAAAGAAGAAAACTAATTAATGAGATTTTGCAGCAAAATTTCAATCACCCAACTTAGGCACAATAATGTGCCCAGGGATTATATAAAAGATAATTTGACAGTGTTATACAAGGTGAAAGATTTTCCTCAATGCATTAAGCAAAAATGACAGGAGTTAAAATATATAACATGAGGGAAAGTACAAAGGATGTCAGTTAAATTTCCATAGTGGCATTTTTATGAGAAAAATTTCCAGTTTTTTAAAAAATAAATAAAGAAGGTACTATTTTAGGATGAAATATGTGCCTTTTCTCTAGTCCTGGCTCCATATTTACAAGGGAGAAAGAATTACAGGGCTATTGTACTACATATATCCTTTCTGAAAATATACTATAGATATAAAAACATCTCCAAATGCAATAATAAAAAAATAGTGTCTCCAATAAATTAGGACTAACAAAAGACAAGGGCAGATCTCATTGTTCAATATTTTAAACCTAGTGGTGTTATTGACAAGTTTATGAGTTTGTTGATTGATGGATATATATCAGATCAGATATATTGGAAGAGAACAGTCCAGAGAATAAACATTTTGACACTTCTAACAGAGAGAGCTTTAATCAACATATCTGTTCAAATGGCAGGTCATTTGAGTTATGTATAGCAAACAGATTCTTTGACACTTCACATTCATTCTTGATTTAATGAGGGGGCATACATTAAGAAAGAGACATGACATTGTCATTGGCTCATTTCTTCGTTTAAAAATAGAGTGCATATATATATCAGCCAAGTAATAACATGGTTTTACTTATTTACATGAAAATGTTTAATAATAAAAATGTTGTTGAGAAAATGTTAAGTTATTCCAGTTTCTGATTAACCTGACTACTAGTTTCTTACCTAATGACAATGGACCATTACTCTACTGGATCAGAACTATGAAAACATTTTTCCTTTGATATGAATCTTTGATTTTACGCTTTTATTTCAGCATAATAAATTTCTAGGTGCTAAAAGCTACAATGAATATTGCCTGTGAGTCAGCAAGTCCTATCCTTCACAGTATAGTGTATATTTATTCCTTTAACAATATAGATTAACATTAAAATAATATATTTATTACTGAATAATTTCATGGGACTAAAATATTGAAGTAATGTATATTTAAGATAGGAAAAAGGGATTGCAGTTTTCAGATTGTACTGCTTTATCGTCTCAGAAATATTTATTTATTTGTTTGTTTGTTTATTTATTTATTTGATTTGTCAATTGCTTACAAGATAACAGGTATAAGTATAAACATAGTTTTGAATACCTAAAATGGATACGTATAAGAACAAATAAAAAAGAAACAATAGGACAGGGATGGTAGGCACAATTGGTGCACTTATACATGCCTCCTGCTGGCCTCTGAGGAAAGGGGTGAGATCAATAGTAGGCAGTCTAAAGTTAAAGTTTTTGTGGTTTGGGGAAGAAACCACAGATTCAGGTAGAGTATTCCAAACATTGACCACTCTGTTGCTGAAGTCGTATTTCCTTCAATCAAGTTTGGTGTGGTTTACCTTGAGTTTGTATCTATTGTGTGCTCTTGTATTGTTATAGTTAAAGCTGAAGTATTCATTTACAGGTAGGACATTGTAATGTGTGATTTTATATACCATACTTAGATCGNAAGGTATTCTGCAATGAGTAGAGGAGTGGAGAACTCTTCTTGTGAAATATTTCTGGATTTTCTCAACTGTGTTAATATCAGATATGTAATGTGGGTTCTAGACTGATAAGCTGTATTTGAGTATTGGTCTAGCAAATGTTTTGCATGCTCTAGTTATTTGTGTAATACTACCAGAGAAAAAGCTACATAAGATTAGGTAAACAACTCTTAACGCCTTTGGCTATGTAGTTACAGTGGGCTCTAGTACTTGGCTATGGCAGAGAGTAGCTTTTTTAAGAAGTCGGCACATATTCCATCTGGTCCAATAGGTAGGGATGGTTTTAGATTACGCAGTGCTTTTTCAACATTGTCTTCTGTAAAATCGATATGTATTAGATCATTGTAGTTGTCTCTGGTTTGACTAGGAAATACTGGGCATGATCCATTGCTGTTTACAAATACTGAGCCAAAGAAGGTGTTAAAGAGGTTAGCTTTAATAGTGTTGTTGTTGCAGTCTTTACCATTAGGTCCTTTCAGGGGTGAGATATGACTCAAGATAGGTCATATAGACTCAAGATAGACCTTGAGTCTTTTAGTTTGTTGTTTACAAAATTGTAGAAAGTGCAGGTGGAATTGGTGCATAGAAGGTTTTATTGTTGTTTAATGTGATAATTGGTGCATTCAGGTTTAATCTGGAGGCATAAATTTTGTTTTGGGTTTTGAAGTTGGCAATGTGACCAGATTTGTTTTTCCGCCAGAGTGGTTTCTTTTTGGATTGAAGCTTCCTTATTGTTATGGGTAATTTGTTTTTTTTCTGGTTTTGGGAGTTGTTAATGGTACATATAGTTTGATGACTCTTTTGACTTCAAGTAAAAATATGTTGTAATGGTCTTCTACTGTATTGCATCCAGAGAATAGAAATTGCCAATCAAGGGATGAGAGATCATATAATATAATAAAAAACTATTTTGTTCATAGAAGCATAGTATTGGAAGGACCTTAATGGTTATCTTAACCAGGTACTGTTTGCTAAAGCATTTCAGAAAGATGGCTATTCAGATTCCAGGAAAATGTAATACTTCATGAAGATGCCCATTTCTCTGGTTGACAGTTCTTGCCATTAACAAAGTCCTCCTAATCTGAAAGGTTTCTTACTTTACCTACTGTAATATTGCTTGAGGCATAATTGAGCATCATTTTCAAGATCCGAAAATGTTGTCAGAATTTGATTTAAGGAGAGACTGGAACTGCTCAGTTCTATTTTAATTAATTAAATTTAATTAAACCCTAATCAAAGGTGCTGGTCCAAGAACAATTTCATCCAAGAGCTCATTGGCATTTTGTCCAAAATCAAAACAGATTGTTTTAACATGAGTAAATAGACCTCCTCAACAACTGCAATCCTGGCTCTCTTCTTTTGCTCTCTTTTGATAGATTGTAAGAATAGCAGTGGCTCAGATGCTGAGCTCNAATCCTGTCTCTCTTCTTTTGCTCTCTTTTGATAGATTGTAAGAATAGCAGTGGCTCAGATGCTGAGCTCGTTGATCAGAAAGGTCAGCAGTTCAGTGGTTAAAATCCTTAGCGCTGCGTAACAGAGTGAGCTCCCATTACTTATCCCAGCTTCTGCCAACCTAGTAGTTCGAAAGCATGTAAAAATGCAAATAGAAAAAGAGGGATCACTTTGGTTGAAAGATAACAGCATTCCATGCGTCTTCAGCATTTAGTCATGCCAGTCACATGACCATGGAGACATCTTCTGACAGCACTGGGTCTTCGGCTTTGTAATAGAAATGAGCACCACCCCCTAGAGCCAGAAACAACTTGCACATATGTGAGAGGGGAACCTTTACCTTTACTAAGAATAGCCGGTGCTTCCCCTACCACATCAATATCTCCCTCCCTCCTTCTGTTTCTCCCTCATAAGACTTTCAGTTGTAAATAGATGGATCAAACTGCTTTTCTTTGACAGGAATATGGATTTATCTATCATTTAGGGCTGGTTCAAACTTGTCCAATCGCTCTTTCATGGATTCCCCCAAGATTCCTTGCATCACCTTGCCTTGATTGTGTGCTTCTGACATGGAGCCCTCCAGGTCCACTTGATGTTCCCCATTATATCTCTTCAATGTCTCCAGGGCTGACACTTCCTCATCTATGTATCTATGGGAGCCATTACACAGGGGCCCCCTCTTGCCCTAAAGCATTCCATACTCATTTTAATGACCTGTGTGATCACTTAACAACCCCAAAGAGGAGATCCAGGATTGCAGTTGTTGAGGAAGGCAGTCACGTGGGTGTCTTGCTTAACCACAACAACTTACAACCAATTCTTTATTGACTGATTGATTGATTGATTGATTAGCCCTTGGGCCATATCAAACTGCAAAATTCCAGAAACAAATTGTTACTACAATTTGATAAAAGTGATTTAAAATGGAATTGGATAAAATATGATTTAAAATGAAATTGGAATAAAATATAGTCTAAAATGAAATTTGAATAGAATACAATAATTTAAGATATAGACAAAATATGATAAAATTATATTTCGGTGTCACCCTTACAATCTACCCCAATCTGTTCCACACTTGCAAACCTCAACTGAACAATTTTGCTTAAGTGCTGTGCTCTGTTAAATGTTATTTTCAGATTCTGGCCACACATAAAGTAAGTTGTTTTGATATCGAGATCCCAATGGGCCATTTGCTTGATATATAAATTGAGGTAACTATCTCTCACCCTTTTATACAACCAACAATCAAATAGGATGTGAGCCAAGTCTTCTACTACTGCCACTCCGCAAATGCAGAAATGTTCACAGTAGTGTATAGAATGGAATCTATAATCTTACAATTGTCATTTCAAGCTCAACTATGGTAATAAATTGAGAAGTACTTGTAAAATATATAGATAGATCTATGGGAAAATATGTGGATAAAAGGGTTGAAATGTACATTATGCTATGATCTTCAAGAGAACTTTTTATAAAAGGAGGTATCATTGGTACATGACACCAGATAATTTATCCAGAATGTATAAAGTTATCTCAAATGTATGTTGGAAATCTGAACAATCTGAAGGGACATTTTATCATGTTTGGTAGACATGTAAAAAGTTTTTAAAAATGACTCAGATTCATACATCAGTTCAATGGATATTAAAGATTAATATTCAATTGAAGCCAGAACTTTTCCTTTTAGGCTTGATGGATAAAAAGTTAGAAAAAAAGCCATAGAAGGTTATTTCAATATATCATTACTGTGGCAAGATTATTATATGCACAAAGATGGAAAGATTTGTCACTACCCATAAAAAGAAATGGTTGGTGAAACTGAGAGAACTTGCTGAGATAAATAAACAGACTTATCTGACTAGAGAAAAGACAGTATCTTTATTTGTTGGGGACTGGAAACCCCTGATGGAGTTTTCGCATAAAAATGAGAAAAAATGAACTTGTGGCTAAGATTTTGATTCTTAGACAGAATACACTATAGAAAGACATTCATGGTATGTCTTGAGAAAGGGCTTAAAATATAATTATACTTAGAACTGCTGTGAAGAATATTGGACGTTACTATTTTTTAGATGTCTTTATATTCTTTCTTATTTTTTTCTGCTTTTATTTTCTTTTGTTATACTTTACACACACACACACATATTTGCCTCTCAAACTTTATATATGTGTGTGTGTGTGTGTTGTGTGTGTGTGTGTCTGTGTGTGTCCTGCTGTCTGTGTGCTGTTCAGCTTTCCCTTCGGGTATTATCCACGTCATTGGAGTTGTACTTTTAAAGTTGTAGCAACGTTTCAACAGAATCACATCTGCCCATCATCAGGCTTCTGTACTGAGTTCGTATGTGGGCCAGGCTAATCACAGGCGTTAGTTTTAAAATTTGGGGCTTTTGCTGCTGCTATGCCAGGATGGTTTTTTCTACATCCTGATTGGTTGGGAGCTTGGTCTTGTGTTAACTGGTCTTGGAGTTTTTTTGATTGGTGTTTTTCTGGTTTCTTCTGTCTGTTTTGTGGCTTTTGATTGGCTGGCACTACTGTGTTTCCTGTATTGGCGAATTTTCAGTGCAGTTTGGCTTCGTATAAAGGACGGCTGTTAATCTATTGGAAGCTGGTTTCATCTGGGTGTCTGGTTGGGTGTGTTGAGCTGGAGGTATCAAGAGGGTTATTCTGTTTGTGCCCAGGTGTTTGCCTGGCTTGTGCTGTGGAGATCTTTCCTATTGAGAGTGCAGGCTTCCAAATGATTGACAGTCTGGTGGAATCATCCCTCTTCTATTCATGCGTTCAGGTTCTTTTTCAATCTCTAAATGGCTTCTCTGATGATTCTGTGGCTGGGGTTTTCTATAAAGTTGGCTTAGGGTTTTGTGCCCTTGAGAGTTGATGTTGTGACCTGTGGTTTTCAATGTGTTGTAACGAGTGAGGAGGTGTGTTCGCGTTTTTACTCGCATTTTTCGTGTTCATTCCAGGCAGTACTTATTTCTTCCTCACTTACTCTGAGAAGCACAGAAGCTGGAAAGAAACAAGCCTGAAGATGATGAATGAGACTTCATCGAAACGTTGCCTAGATACTTCCAATTCTAAACGTTGGGAGAAAACGCGAATAACCAGAGATCCCATAATATATATATTTATATATATATATATTATCTATATATATATATATATATATATATATGTATGTATGTATGTATGTATGTATGTATGTAATGTATGTATGTTATGTATGTGATAGAAATATTGTATATATATATACATCTAGAATTGGAAGTATCTAGGCAACGCATCATCTCTTCTATTCATGCTGTCAGGTCTTTTTTCAAATCTCTATGGCTTCTCTGAATGATTCCTCTGCTGGGGTTTTCTATAGTGGCTGAGGTTTTGGTGCCATTGAAGTTGATGTTGTTGACCTGGTGGGTTTTCATGTGTTGGACTCGTGAGGAGGTGTGTTCAGCTTTTTTACTACCCATTTTTGTGTTCATCCAAGGCGGGTTACTTATTCTTCTATTGGTCTGTCAATGTAATGTGGCCGGGGCATGATGTAGGGAATTTCGTATATGCCTTGGTTTTCCCAGGTCAATTTTTGTCTTTGGGGTTCCTCAGGATGGCTGCTATTTTTTTGTCTGTTTTGAAGGCGTCTTGATGTGATGCTGGTCGTAATCTTTACTGATTTTATCTTGTAGTACTTCTTATGTAGGGCAAGACAGCTGTTCCATAGGTCTGTTGGTCTTCTAGGTCTCTGTTATGTCTTGGTGTGTTTTTTTTGGATCAAGCTGGTGATTTGTTTTTGTGGAAAGCCATTGCTGTCAATGCTTGCAAGTCAGCGGTGCAATAGTTCAGTCTTTATATGTGTGCTTATCTGCCAGGCGTTTGGTTCTGGTAATTAGTGTTTTCGCCAACGGAATTTATCTTGTGGCTGGGTTGGTGGTGGGGATTGAGCGTTGAGGTAGCGGTTGGTGGGTGTTTCTTTTGGGTATGTGGTGTGTCCGCAGTGTGCCATTGTTCTTTTGTGATTAGTAATTCTAGGAATGGTAGTTGTTGTTGTTTATTTCCGTTTTCCCGATGGTGACTTGATTTTGGGGTGTGGTGTTGTTTAGGGTTGTTGTTTAGGAAATTGTTTTAGGTTTTCTCTTTTCCATGGGGCAACTCACAAATGTGTCATCACCTGTATCTTAACTATAGTTTGGGTTTGTGGTGGCATTAGCCAGGGCTTCTGGATTCGAATTCTTCCATTAACAGTTTTGCAATGACGGTGTGACAGTGGTGATCCCATGGGGCTCCTTCAATTTGCTTGTATCTTTGTCCTTATGTATATGAAATATGTTGTTGGGTATGCAGTGTTTCTGTTTTGTTCATGAGGTCTTTAGCTGGTTGGTATTTAATTTTTGATGATTCCAAGAGTTTCTTCTTTATCGGGGAACTATTGAGTGAATAGTGAAACCACGTCGTAAACTTGCAAGGCAATCTTCTTGTTCTAAAGCGTGTGATCTTTTGGATTATTTTAAGAAGTGGTATGAGTTTTGCTACATATGAAGTGCGGTTTTCAGCATGGGGCTTAAGTTTGTTTTGCTAAAGTATTTAGGCTAGGTTTTTCGTAATGGGTGCCTTTCATATGTACAAAACTCATACCCTAACTGGAGCTGTACTTAATAAGGGTCTGAGAGGTATGAAACCGTCTTATGTGTTATTTTTGGAGAGGCACCGCTCAGTAATAAATCTTGAGAGAGGCATCTAGGAAGATTTCTTGCACACGTTGGAGTCTAGGGTATACTATTTCAACTATTCACTCCTGTATAGATTCCTTTCGTAAACTTATGAACTCGGTAAACGGAATTTCTATTCTCTAACCTTGAGCTATATATATTTAATCTAAAGATATAGTGGCTGTCTGTGAGGTCAAGATGTTCGTATGGTCTATGTGTGTGGAAGCATCAACTCTAGAGATGACACGTGGCCTAATCTAGTCCACATTTTTGTTTCATAGTCTTATATCTAAACTGTCCGGTTTACATACCATGTAGAGGCAATTATTCACCAGTCTAATGATCCTTGCTGGAAGTGATTGATTACTGACCTTACGTGGGTATCACCATTTTTATATACATAGTCGGTTTAGCCGTAACGCTCTGAAATTTCATCTTTTTGCAATTATTTTGTCTCGCGCGTGGCTATTTCGTTGGCTAGCATAAGATAGCTGATAGTAACTCTCAGGTTCTTATTTTGTCATAGCTTCATCGGGATATTTACATGATAGGTTTCAGGGGGCTAGATTCCCAGGTACGTCCGCACACTGAGGCTCGATGAGATTCTGTATGGCGCACTTTTTTGGGTGCTACGGCATAATTGAATCCTTTGGATAGGACACTCTGTTTCTGTTTTGTTGAGTTCTCTGTTGGAAAAACGTTGTCACTACTAAATTGTTTTTCCAGGTGTTGTGAGTGGGTTACTCCATAGGAAATCTTCTTAGTACAGTTTTCTATTTTTTGTTTTAGTTTCTTGAGGAGTTTATCATTTTTGTAAGTGGCTTTCAGTTTCACTTTCTCCAAGTTTGTAAGTTGTTTAAATCCTATCACCAAATAGTAGAGGTATGGATTCTTGCTGGCTCAATTCCGGGTGTAGTGCTAGCAAATCTACTTTGTTTTTTAACTGATTCTAATTGGAATCTTTAAAAAACTGTGAACTGGATGACGACTACATTGTCATTTCTGAGAAGGAAGCCAATTTCTGTTGATTTGTTTGTCAGGATATGTTTGGTAGCTGCTGTGTGCTGTATGAAATGTTACACTTTGACAGCAGAGTTGGGGTGTAATAGACACAAACGTATTGATTGATAATTTGTCTCAACCATCGACATACGAGGGTAAACAAATTACACTTACGCGACCTCGACATAAAAGTAAGTTTCAGGTCATGGCAATGCACTCTTTTAACTTCCGCGCGCAATCTATCATAAGCTATTTAGATCCTGGCCTGATTTATTTCCTCCCGTAGAGGTCAGATATTTTGATTTTCTTACAGGCCTCATCAATTGCGGCGCTAGCTTACATTTGTGACTTGATATTTACTTCCTTTGGTATTATCCCACTCATTGACTAAAAAGTATGCTGTTAAAGTATGGCAAGCACTGGGACAGTCTTCCAGCAGAAATCTCATCTGCCATCATCAGGCTTCTGTCTGGGAAAGTATGTCTTGACAGTTCCTCTGTTTCAAATTTGAGGCTGGTCTATATCTGATTGGCTATTAACTGGGTCTTGTGATCATTGGACTTGGAGTTTGATTTGATTGTGTTCTGGTTTCTTCTGTCTTGTTTTGTGGCTTGACCATATCGGTACCTGGAACACTCTGTATCTTGTGTATTGGACGGCTTTCACGGATACAAAGAATATGGGCCATTTTCATCGATGCACACAGGACTCGCGCTAGCTATTCATCAGCACAGCCTCAGGGCTTTCACCTGGGTTACCGCCTGGTGGGGGGGTGTTTGAGTTGGAGGCATGCAGAGGAGTCTGTCTGTGCTCAGGTGTTTGTCTGTTTTTCGATGGTCGTGCGCAGAATCTATTTTCTATTTTGAGAGTGCAACGGCACTTCCAAATCGAAATTGACCAGTCTGCTGGAATCATCTCTTATCCTATCATCACGACAAGATAATTCGTGGCGAAAGACCTCGATCTAAAGTGTCGATAGAACCCTTAATATCAGGACCTAAGCAGTTTATGCACTGCCATCACGGCTTCTATCTATGAGGAACTGTATTCTGTGCAAGTGGGTGTTTCTGGATCACCGTGGGACTCAGGCGTTTGTAGTGCACCTTGGAAGTGTAAGTTTGATGTGTGGTACGAGCCCAATGTTGGTTTTCTCAAAATAGTGTTAGAACACAGATGATCGAGCTATGTGTCTCTCTGCAGCTTTCTATATTAAAACATAAGAATATTCTCTAGATAGTGTAACATGATAGGTACGGAGATAGCTGACTGCTAATAACTTCTAGAAGATTACGAGCAGATCTGATTGTGCGACACATGTATGTGGGCCCTGGTCTTGCGATCCGACTCGTATTCACTAATAAGGGAGAATTTCGTATATGCTTCTTGGTTTTTCCACAAGTCAATATTTCGTTTTGGAGTAAGTAACTATAACACAGGAGTGTAAGGACTACTGCTTTAATTACATTTATTTTTGGTCATGTTTTGAAACAGGCAAAGTCTTGATTGTGATCCAGTGTCAAGTCATAACTATAACTGACGATTTTTAGTACGTAATCCGTCAATCTTATAGTACGAGGCAAGACAAGCTCGTAATCGCAATAGAGATACGTGGTTCGAGAGTCTTATCCCTCTGAGGGATCCTGCCTAAGAGTTATGTACCAAATATGGGTAGTTCTCTTTTTGGATCAAGCTGGTCGTACTCTGTTATATGCTTATCTATTCTTTTGGGGAAGCCATTGGCTGTTCAATACTTTAGTTCAGGAGTAAATTCACGTAATATACTTACATATACATCGATATATATACATATTATATACTATTTATATTATATATATATATATATATATCTTATATATATATATATATATTTGTTTTTTTTTAAAGCTCTCGCGGTACTTACGTTTGTGCTGTTTTAGCTTTTCCTTCGGGTATTATCCACGTCATTGTAGTTTCCGTTAAAGTTGTACTCATTGTAGTTCATGTTAAAGTTGTAGCATAACGTATCAGCAGAATTTCATCTGCATCATCAGGCTTCCATAGCAGAAGCCTGATGATGGCAGATGAGATTCTGCTGAAACGTTTGCTACAACTTTAACAGAACTACAATGGGACGTGGGATAATACGCCGAAGGAAGCTAATAACAGCATATATATATCTTATATTTATATATATATATATATATATATATATATATGTATGTATGTATGTATGTATGTATGTATGTATGTATGTATGTATGTATGTATGTATGTATGTATTATTGTATATATAACTATATATATATATATATTATATATATATATATATATATTATCCAAGGAGATTATCCAAGAAAGTTAGATAGGCAAATTTAAATAAAAATAACTTTATTGAATAATACAGTTCTTTACCAAGAATTCCACTTGGGAAAAGGCCACTTGCTCTTCAAGTGCTATGTTATGACAAGCATGACAGAATTGATAGTAATCTATTGATAGCATGACATTGTTTAAATTAAGTCAGATAACAAACCTATCTGTATTTCAAGAACAATTCTCAGGAATGTAAGCCCTTACTGTTTTTGTTAATGGCTGTGAGTTAGGTTTGTTCCTTAATATTCTGTAAAAATGCATAAACTATGTATGTGATGTTTGCAAGACAAGACTTTCTAACAACAGGCTCTGTTTTTGCATAAATTACAACTAAAACAATGAGGGTTCATAGCTTTCTTCTTTTCTTTTTTGATGAATTACTTGACTGACCTTTGTGATTACTTCTCCTCAGTGATAGTCTTCATGGGCAGACACATGCAATCTTGACAGTCTTGTTCCTTTGAAGAGCAAAGGAGGCATTTATTATCCTCCAAATCAGATTGTACAATCAAAACTCCAAATCCAAAAAGGCCACTCAGCAGAGCAGGGCTAAAAATATTTTTAAACATGAAGTACCAAAACATTTTTTTCAAGGACTAAACTTGTGAAATCTGCCTTACACTTGCTATACTTCCTCTTCATGGTGAACAGGGCATTCCCACGAAGGGAGTGGAAAGTCCTAGGAGTAGACAAAGCAGAGTTTCCCAAGGTGGGAAGTTCCAGCTGCCCAGCTAAAGTATGCAGGTATCTATAATATATAGCAGGGGTTTCAAACTCATTACCCATGGACCCATGTCATGTGACCATGCCCATCCCTAGTTTAGCAAAGGGGGAAAAATCACTATAAGTTGTATGATGACAACATGATACCATGAGTTTGACAACTTTGCTATATAATATATGCCAAAAGCATCATTTTATTCTGTGTGGAAAGAGGTAGTGGTATGTTTTTCCAAGAAATTCAATCATGCATAAAAGATAGGTAGGAATGGACACTATTAAAGCAATTGGCAATATGGTGCCTGATAATGGGTCTCTCGGGTTAGATGGCACTCAAATTGCTACTGAGGGGGAGGGTTATATTTTGACTACTAATGTTGTTGATGATGTCGCCACATTAAAGTCTCTGGGACATCTCGTTGATGATACCACACCAAAAAGAAATCTGAAGCCACAAAGACATAATTAAAAAGAGAAAATGGAACATAAGAAACATGAACATGAAGAAGCTCAACAAGGTGGAAGTTGAAATGAATTGACTACCCATTAAAGAGCTTCAGCATCAGCAAATTAAAATGGACTGGGACTGGGCATTTTTCAGTCAGAAGATTATATTGTTTAGTACTCAGAATACGAAAAACTAATGAAGAAAAACTGCTTTCAGAAATAGGAAGGATAGCTCAAATACTAAACTCGAATACAATGCAGTCAATGAATAATATCAATTAAACTTTGTGGAGAACTCTTTGGATGACAGTTATCCAAGTTTATAATCCAACCTGATGCAAAAGAACAGGTTGATGAGTTCAGCAGTCAGTCAAGTTCAATCTGAAATCAACAGAACATGCAAGCATGATAGGTTGGAGTATAAAATGCCAAAAGAAGAAATAGTGAGAAGGAAAACATAGCTGGACTATATGGCCTAGGAAACAGAAATGAAGCAGAATTTCTTCCAAACCATTGGTTTTTCACCCATTGCTAACCATCTTCTACACTTATATATGTGGACATCAGCAAATGAAGTACATAGGAATCAAATTTTACCTTCCCAAAGGTGCTTTTTCAAAAGGCAACTGGACTTAATTTTCCATGAAAACATTTCACTTCTTATCCAATAAGAGAAAAAAAGAGGAAAGGGATGGAGAAGAAGAAGGGGAGAAAAAGGAAGAAGGAAAAGAAGGAGGAGGAGGAGAGGAGGAGGAGGAGGGGAAGGGCAAGAAGAAGAAAAAGAAGAGGAAGAGGAAGAGGAAGAAGAAGAAGAAGAAGAAGAAGAAGAAGAAGAAGAAGAAGAAGAAGAAGAAGAAGAAGAAGAAGAAGAAGAAGAAGAAGAAGAAGAAGAAGAAGACCTGGATGATTGGGAATCTCCAGTCAGATTTACTGTTACTAGTACAGGGAGTTAAAATAATTAAATTAAAGCAGTAAATTTCTGACCAGAGTCAGATTGTGAAGAAGTTCACAAACTGATTGTGTGCATGTTTCAAGTCAAGTTGAAACAGAAAAGATAGTCAATTCATTTCTATGAAAAAATATGCTTATTTATTTATTTTTATTTAAAACAAATATTCACAGAGGAACAAAGTCTTCTATAACATCTGCAAACTTACAAGACAGCTATAACCTCAAACTGGTAAGCTGAAGGATATCAATGGACAAATACTGACTTTATTCTGAAAAATGAAGTCCAGTTGCCTTTTGAAAAAAGCACCTTTGGGGCAAGGTGGTTGACTAAGAATTTCCATAGACATTCTGAAAGTTTGTACAATAGAGTGGTCAAAATCCAAAATACAATACCCTTAAAAGATATTCCCTATGTAGACCAACCTCTAGTAGCTAAAGTTAAACTGGAAAAGTGGAACCATAATCAGATTCACATGATTATGTTACCTGCTGCCATAGGAAGCAATCTAGTCTCCAGGAAATGAGGGCCATACTTTGAAGCTGTAAGCCTCTGGGGACAGGAATGTCATTTACCACAATGGTCGAATGCAAGGCTGATAGATTTCAACCAATAACCAACAGCTACTAAAGTTTGGTTTATTCTGAGTTCCCCAGTGTTTAGTAAACTGCTCTCCAACAGGAAAATTACTTCATCCACAATGAGAGAACATGCTCTTTGGTTCTGATGAACCAGTTGGTGGAATTATGGGCACACACACACACACAGAGAGAGAGAGAGAGCAAAATAATATTATTAGCATAGCATTGAAGGGAATGGCAAAACATTCCTATATTCCACCAAAAACTTCAAATGGATATTTGAGATGGAGGAGGAGGAGGAGGAGGAGGAGGAGGAGGATAAAGTATTCAATGAACTGCAGGAGAAAAGGAAAGAACATATCTAATTATGTTTATGATATGAGTGGATCAAAGTCAAAAGGATATTCAGCAGTCTATATAGCTAGAGGCCAAATAAAAGGTCTGCACAGATATGTATAATGCTGCAACCTGTGTTGTAAATGTTCTGAATGTCAGAATCATGAAATAAGACAAAGTTGTTATTGAAGAATAAAAACATGAAGCCAAAATACTGAAAGTCTTCGAACTGGCAAATTGAAATGGATAGGAATGAGTCATTTCATATCAGTCTTCCGTTAGAGACAAAAACACCATGCAGGAATTGAAACAGCCATCAATATTAAGTTGAGAGAGTCAAATTAATGCTTGGATACAACACAGAAAATAATAGAATTCAACTGTAAAGTAAGCCAATAAATATTATTGGTGATCCAAGTCTATGCTCCCACTACAGAGGCTAAAATAGTTTATATTATACATTTCATTTTGTATTTTGTCAACACAATGCCAAAAACCCACCTCATCATGTTTATTATAAGAGACTAGAATGCTAAAGCTCAGATGAATAGGATGTATCTAAAATAATGAGGAAATTTGCCTCTGTGTTTACAGAATGAACCAGAAGAAAAAATAATAGAGTTCTGCCAAGAAATTGCAATATTGATAGCAATTACATTCTTCCAACAGCTTAAAAGATTACATATGATCATCACTGGAAGGACAATACTAACATTAAATTGATTATATTGTAGAAAGTTACTACCCACCCCTCTTCTAGAAGAATGAAATATTCTGGGAGATATTTAAAAGGCAGAATATTATATTTCCCTGGATGAGAAAAGAGAAACATGTTTTAAAGAGAAAGCAACTTCCTGCAGCTCCCTGCCCCCCTACTTCAGCTCCAGGGTGATGGGATTAAGACATGGGCATCAGGAAATGATAGGATTACCCATCTCACCACATGGCACCTGGGAAGATTACATCACCCAGCAGAATTCAACCAAATTTAGCACACATACAAACTACAAAGCTAGTTATGACATCTGACAGCATCCAATCAGGATATTCTTCCAGTGCCCCAGGAAGTTCAAAGTTTAGAGAGGGCATAAAACCCAGGGACTCTCTTCCCTTTTCAATTACCATTAAACCTTCTTTCCAAGCAACTTCCATGAATCCAGTGTCTTTTTCCCCATTTGGAACTGAACCCAGAAGGATTTTTCTTCCAACAGTATATACTACAAACAAAGATTAACAGACATCATTAATCAGGCAGCAAAAATAAGACTTTGTGTTGGCTGTTGCTCAGATCATCGACAAATTACAATTGAAATAAAATCATCCAATCAATAAGTCACAATCTCAGCAATTTTCCTTCTGTTTATATGTGAAGGTAAGTAATAGATTTAATAGACTTAATGACAGAATTTCTGAAGAACTCTGGTCTGGAATTTATGACATTGTTAAAGAGGAAGCAAACAACAATATTCAAAACATTTAAAAGCAAAGAACCTAAAATGGTTGTTTACTCACACATGGAAAATAGCTAAAGAAAAGCTACAGTGAAAGAGACAGAAGAAAATTTCCTCAGCTACTCAATTTCTAGAAAAAGCAATAAAAGATTAATTATATGTAAATGGCAATGCAAAGAAATTATAAAATGGGAAGGTCAAAATATTTATTTAATGAAATTACATAGAACCTGTAAACCAAGCACAAAAATCCCAAAGATTGTTTTCTTTTTCTTCCTTTTCTACTGGAAAAGGAAGATGAAAAGAGAAGGTGGCATGAATATCAATAAAACTGTACCAAAATTAATGAAATATATATTTCATTATAATATATATTATAATGATAACTGAACTAGAGCCAGACTTTCTAATAACTGAAGTTAAATGAGCCCTACAATATTGCTGACAACAAGGCTGCAAGGATTTATGAAATATCAGCAAAACCCTTTAGCATCTTACAGGATGATTCAGTTGAAGTTCTCCATGCATTTGTTAAGTAGGTATGAAAACTCAGCAGTTGACCAAGGGAGTGGAAAGGATCCACAGAGTTATATTTCATATAAATATACAGTTAATGAATTGCACAACAGCTGTCCAAGTGAAGTCAGACGCCAACACAAACCTGCAGTCTTTTATATACTGTATTTTTCGGACTTTAATCCCTGATGAACTGGTAATATGCTGGTAAAATATTACTTTGCAATTCAGCCTCCAGTACTATATGGAATGAAAACTGCCAAATATAACAATAGCACTTAACAATAGTGTGTGTGTGTGTGTGTGTGTGTGTGTGTGTGTGTGTGTGTGTATATATATATATATATATATATTTAGAGCTTGTAGTGCTTTGAGTTCTTCTTTGTGCAAGTTGCTTTTGGGTGGTTTCCTTGTGCATAGGATGTTAGTAACCTGGTGTCTTATTCTGTCAGCTTCATCTGTATTTAATTTAGTTAGGCTGGATTCTACTTTACATATGATGGATTCTGTGGGGATTTTTTTGGGTGCTATAACATAATTGAATCCTTTGGTTAGGACATCTGTTTCTGTTCTGGTGAGTTCTCTGTTGGAAATGTTGTATACTAATTGTTTCAGGTGTTGTTGTGAGTTGTTGGGGGCTTTCTGGTCATGTTCTAATTTCTTTAGTTTCTTCAAGAATTTGTCATTTTTGTAAGTGCTTTCAGTTTCAGCTCTCCAAGTTGTAAGTTGTTTTATCTTGTCCCAAAGTAGATGGTGGATGTTGTTGCTCAATTCCAGGTGTAGTGCTAGCAAATCTTTGTTTAACTGATCCAATTGGAAATTCATTCCTAAAAAAAAGATAACAGCATAATCATATTTCAAGCAGACGAAGCGAATGCCACAATAGTAATGGATAGAAAAGATTACGAAACAAAATTGACAGACCAAGTCTCCACATACAAAACCATAAACATGGACCCAACCACATATCTGGAAAAATTAACCAAGCAGAAAATTATAACCACCCACATGAGCAAAGAGAACCAATAGACAATCATCCCAAGAGAAAAATCTTCCAGATGCCTCAAACCATATGGTTTGTACAAAATTCATACCACTTCTTGGAAATGAGCAAAGATCTACACGTGGAACAAGAAGATCTGCTTGTAAGTTTCGACGTGGTTTCACTATTCACTCAAGCCCGAATAAAAGAAACTCTTGAAATCATCAAAAAATCACCAAAAAAAAAAAACTCCTCATGGAACTAACAGAACACTGCTTAACCAACATATATTTCAACACAAAGGACAAGATACAAGCAAATTGAAGGAGCCCCTATGGGATCACCACTGTCACCCATCATTGCAAACCTGTTCATGGAAGAATTCGAATCCAGAGCCCTGGCTATGCCACCACAACCCCAAACTATAGTTAAGATACAGTGATGACACATTTTGTGATTTGGCCCCATGGAAAAGAAGCTAACACAATTTCTCTAAACACCCAAAGCAGCACAACACCCCAAAGCAAGTTTCACCATGGAAATGGAAATAACAAAACATACCAAATTCCTAGATGTACTAATCTACAAAAGAACAGATGGACACTGGGACACACCGTATACGGAAGAAAAACACACCAACCACTACTTCAACATCCAATCCCACACTACCCAGCACAGATAATTCCGTGGCCAAAACACTAATCACCAGAACCAACGCTGGCAGACAAGACACATATAAAGACTGAACTATGCACCCTGACCAAAGTACTGACAGCCAACGGCTTCCACAAAACAAATCACCAGCTTTGATCCACAAAAACAACTAAGACATAATAGAGACCTAGAAGATCAACAGACCTATGGAACAGCTGTCCTGCCTAACATAAGAGGTACTACAGACAAATGAAGTAAGATACTACACAGGCACAACATAAGACTGCCTTCAAAACAGAACAAAAAATAGCAAGCCATCCTGAGAAACCCAAAGATAAAATTGACCTGGAAAACCAAGGCATATCGAAGTCCTGTGCTTCATGCCCGGTCCACATACATTGGACAGAGCAATAGAAGAATAAGTACCCCGCTGGATGAACACAAAATGCAGTAAAAAGCTGGGAACACCCTCCTCACTTGTCCAACACATGAAACAAAGTCATAACATCAACTTCAATGGCACCAAAACCCTAGCCACTATAGAAAACCCAGCCACAGAATCAACAAGTCATAACATCAACTTCAATGGCAACAAACCCTAGCCACTATAGAAACACCCTCGCACAGAATCATCAGAGAAGCCACAGAGATTGAAAAAAGACCTGAAAGCATGAATAGAAGAGATGATTCCACAGACTGTCAATCATTGGAAAGCCTGTGCACTCTCAAATGAAAGATCTCCACACAAAGCACAGGCAAACACCTGGGCCACAAACAGATTACCTGATACCTCCAGTCTCAAACCCCAACCAGACACACCCCAACCAGACACCCAGATGAAACCCTAGCTTCCTAAATGATTACACCATCCTTTTTACGCAAAGCCAAGCTGCGCTGAAAGTCTCAATACAGGAACACAGTGTTGCTAGCCAATCATAGCCCAAAAACAGACAGAAAGAAACCAGAAACACCAATCAAACAAACTCCAAGACAATAAACACAGACACATAAACACAGACCAAGACTCCCACCAATCAGGATGAAGAAAAAACATCCTGGCAAAACAGTAGGCTACCCTCATTTTAAAACTAAACGGCTGTGATAGCCTGACTACAGACGAACTCAATACAGAAGTGGGTATTCAGTGTGTATTGAGTGTGTGTGTGTGTGTTTTCAGAGGTTTTCGCGGGTATTTGTGTGTGGATCTTTGGTGATTCGGGTTTTCTCTCTGCGTAAATTGGAAGTATCTAGGCGATGTTTCGATGAGTCTCATTCATCATCCTCAGGCTTGTTTCCTTCGGCTCTGTGCTTTTCAGAGTAATGTGAGCTTGAAGCTGCTTGTTCCTTTTACCTGCTAGTGGGGGTATGACTTGATTGGGTGGGGGCTTGGCTGTGTTCTCTGATTGGCTGGGATGTGTTCTGTTCAGGTGGGGGCTTGGTTGTGCTCAGGTAGTCTTAGTTGCTGGGGGATTTGAGCTGGTGAGCTGTGATCCTGTTGTTTGGCTTCGCGTTCGTGGTCGTGCCACATCTTCATGGTGGGTGTCAGTTTGCTTCATGTATAGGTTGGAGGGATTTGAAAGTGGTAGTGATGCAGCTGCAGTACAGCTTCTGGTCCGTGGTCATGTCTCATCTTCTGTGTGGGGTGAGTCTTTTTTTCTATGTCGAAGTGTGGTGGTAGCATCTTGTGTGGCACTCGTGGGTGTGGGTCTGGTTCATTCTTCATTTTTGGTTCTCATTTATTAATGAGGGCAGGTTTCCAAATGGTGGTAAGCAGGAGGTATCATCTAATTTGTTCATGCTGTGTGGGCGTTTTTCTATCTCTATGGCTTCTCTGATTATTCTGTTGCTGAAGTTTCAGTTTTGGCGATAGTTCTGGTATTTTTAAAGTCAATTTTATGTCCTGTGGCTTTGAGGTGTTGGACCAGGGAAGAGGTCAGTTCTCTTTTTTGATTGAGTTCTTGTGTTCTTCAATGCGTGCACTTATTCTTTTGTTAGTTTGTCCGATGTATGTGCTGGGCAGGCAGTGCAAGGGATTTTATATTACTTCTGGTTTTCTAACTCGATTTTTGTCTTTAGGGTTTCTTAGGATGGTGGATATTTTTCTGTTTGTGCAGAATGCTGGTTTAATGTTGTGTTTTTGGAGGATCTTGCTGATTTTGTCTTTAGTGCCTTTTATATTGGAGGAGGGCTTTGCCATTCTCTTGTTCTCTGTCTGGATTTTGGTTGGGGTTTCTTTTGGATTAGGTGGGTAATCTTCTTGTCTTTTTTAATCCATTGGCTGTTAGTACATTAGTGAGAGTGTGTAGTTCGATTTTTAAGTGTTTGTTCGTCGGCTAAGCATTTTGTTCTGGAGATGAGTGTCTCGGCCCGGAATTGATCTGTGCTGGGTGGTGGTGTGAGATTGCATGTAGATAGCAGTTTGTATGTGTTTTTCTTCTGGTAGATGGTGTGTCCTAGGGAGCCATTGGATTTTTTGTATACTAAGACATCTGGGAAGGGAAGTTGATTGTTGGCTTCTGTTTCATGGTGAATTGTATTTTGGGGTGTAGGCTGTTGAGAGCCGGGAGTGGCACTGGGATAAGCTCCATCGCTTATAAAATGCTCCCAATGGCGTGCAGCTCAAATAGCCTCTGACAACAAGTCCAACTCCTAGCCTGCGCGTGGCGAAACTGCTCCTACTGATAGGAAAAGGGCGAAAGGCGGGTCTCTGGTGCCTGAAAACCAGATGCTTCGGGAGACGGGGCTCGTCAACCTTGTAAGGTAGCCCGTCTAGGGAAGGAAAACCCTGTTACAAACCTCTGCTGCCTTGTGGATCACCTGCACACGGGAAAGTCTAAGGGAGTAAACCCTGAAGAAAATCCAGAGTGGAGCCCCGTTGGCGGTTGATCTTTGCACTGCAAGATCTTCCGGCAACTCCTGCAGCCAAGCAGGCGCCAACTGCGTATGGCATGCCTTTCCGTTGGATCCCGTCAGCAAGGTTAGAGAGGGGGGTCCTGGCGACTGGGCATTCTCAGGTCCTCCATGTATTCTGCCCAGGCTCACGTGAATTTTCCATGATCTCTCGAGATCGACGGAGCCAACAAGGCTGTTGAGATGTGTGAGGAAGTTGTTGTCCCATATATAAAATGTCCACCACATATGGCAATATGAGCCCAGTATCTGATGACATTTCCAAATGTTGGATAATATTGTTGAGAGTATGTTGGACCACTAGAAGAAATTTTTCAGTGGTAGATGAAGTAAATGCTAGATGAGGCCAGGGATTACCTAAAGCTTTGAAGCAGAATATATCAGGTTTAGTCCAAGAACAACCAGAGAAGATTGCTAACCAAATGCTACAGATAGATTTTCCTGAGCTAACCAGCTTGCCTGTGGGTGCTTCATCGCTGGAGGTTTTTAGGAAGAGACTGGATAACCACTTGTCTGAAATGGTATAGGGTCTCCTTCTTGAACAAGGGGTTGGACTAGAAGACCTCCATGGTCCTCTCCAGCTCTACATTGACTGATTGATTGATTGATTGATTGAATGATTGACTGACTGACTGACTGGTGGAAGTTTTAGCATCAATAGAAGACTAGGTTGGTGAAAAACTTGAGCTTAGTGGTGAAAATGTATGCCTTGGTACAGGTCTCCAATGTAGTTTATTAATTTTTTGAGAGTTTACATCCTGTTTTAAGAGAATCAAATTATGATGAAAAACAAGATGACACAACTTTTTGCACAACTTTTTCAAGCCTCATCTAAAAATCTCCAGAAATCTTGAAAAGGCTAAATGTTTCAAGAAGCGTGCTAGGATAAGAACCATTATTAATATTTTTTATCCATCTTATGCAGAAGAAATCCACTTTATGGCCTTTTGCTATGTTTGTCCTATTATTATATTATATATTATTATATTGTCGGAACAAAATCCAGAAGGGAAAAGACCAAGGCACTGTCCTAGAGATAAATTATTTATTATTGTTGTATGCCACCCAGAGTCACTTCATATGAGATAGGTGGCCCTATAAATTTGAGTCATAAATGAATAAATTTGGATAAATTTGCTTTTCCTTTCTTGCTGAAATCTTGCTAAAAGACTGTTGTTATGGAAGGCTCAGAAAGAGAATTATACCTGTTCTTTGTCAGCCACACAATAAAAAAGCAATACTTTTCAGTGTGGACAGAAAAAGAAGAAAAATGTTCCCAGAGACGTCTGGGGATTGTTAATGGATGGCTAGAAACACACGCTTGGTGCCAAAATTGTCGACATAAAACAAAAAAAAAAATACAATACCCTTCCCATCCGCATGTGTGGAATCAATAGCTGGTAATTTTTGTTTTCCTGCATCAATGATGAACCAGTCCCTGGTTCTCTCAGTAAATAATATGAGATGGAGAGTTGTATGGAAAAGGATTCCTCTGAGATTTAGCTATATATAAAACAGGGATGACTAATTTCACCCTTTTACTAGATAAGGCCCTTACTTTCCAGTACACTTCTGCAGCCCTTGCAGGCAAAATCTATATAGCTGCTCATGTGGGAAAGGTCCTGTTAGAAAAAAGCTACACAGTCATGATCTTAATGTGATCTGCTTGCATTCCTTGAATTGGAGAATATTATATTTGAGGCTGTGGATATGACACCGGAACTAGCTTTTCAATCAAACCAGATAAAGATGGGGAATAAGCAGAAAATGATAGTCATCTTTGATTTTACAGGAGGGACTGGGTTCCTCTCAGTTACTGAAGAGAAACAAACTGTCCTGTTAGTTGAATATGATTTTCATTTTTCTAATGCAGGAAATATTCACCCTGTCTTGTGGAATATATTTATCTCGTCCAAGCTTATGTTTGCAGCCTCTGGGCTTCCCCAAAATCAAGAGGTTAATTCTGAAGCGATTTGGCAACATGATCTTTCCAGGCAGTCTGTTGCTTGTAAAAATAAGAATTAAATGAAATCTTTAAAGCCATTGCTGAACTAAATAGAACTATGTTGATCTGAATAAATCCTTTAAGTTCCCAACAACACAAATGGACAACTTGGTCAGCTCACACAGTGTTGGGGTTCCTAGCATCTCTCTCCGTGCTTCTTGTATTCTTGGAGGTCACCCAAATGTTAAAAATTAAAAATGCAGCCTCAGCAAATGGTTGAAAATGGTTGCCATGCATGCTCTGAAATTTCCTAAGTACGGTATCTGATAAACAGATTTAAAAAGTACTATTGAAAATCTATTTTCTAAAAGTACATGTGGGGTGATCTAGTGGGGAATAAATTGACTTAATGAACCTGTTTTTTTCCATCAGGAGAAAATCTTGAACAATGCCTTCATACTCACGAGTTGCTTGAAGAGGTCAGATACTGAAGAAAAATAACAGAACAAGAAAGTTGGGAAAGACCTTGGAGGTCTTTTAGTACAAATCCTTGATCAAACAGGAGACTCCATACCCATGATGGCGAACCTACAGCATGCGTGACAAAAGTGGCATGCAGAGCCATTTCTGCTGGCACATGAGCCATCATGTGGTATTGATTCTCTGCACACACACCCTTTCAGCATGCAGCAACAAAAAGATTAGCCATCACTGCCCTATACCATTTCAGACAAATGGTTGTCCAATATCTTCTTAAAAAACTCCAGTGAGGGAACATCCACAGGGGCAGGAGGAAATAAAACAAAATACTTGTAGCTCGGAGTTGAAAAGTATGGTCCTTGGTACTCTCTGAGCTTGGCTATTTCCTTGAAGATGTTTCATTACCCAACCAGATAACTTCATCATCAGTGCTACGAGGGAGGGGAGCTTGATCTCTATTTATTTACTTGTGACTTTGCCTGTCAGTGTTCACAGTAGTGTTCTTGGTAGTTCCTTGATTAAGCTGTTATTTACAGTTTGATTGTTTGTCTCTGTTGGTAGTTCCTTGTTTGGGGTATTGCTTACTGCTTGACTGCTGATCAATTAATACTTCCCCAGAACCAAGGCAAATAGGCTGACCAAATAATAATCTTAGAACTATTTATAGGACGGTGTTAAGGAAGTACACTGTTTCTACTACAGTCATATGTAGATCTCCGGTCATATTCAGCATCAACTTGAGACTAGAATTAGAATGAAACAGCAAGATGGTGGCCAAGTGTACATGTTGCATGAAGCCAACAGCTATAGGAGTTGCAAATATTTTCAGCCTTCGAGTGTCCTCCATAAAACAGAGAACCTGGAGCTTTCTTAAGCTAGCTTACTTTCACATTATACTCTTGTCCCAAAGCCCTCAACTTGTATAAGAATATTGAGATCCTGCAGGATCTTGTGTTTGTTCTTCATTCTATTTTGACAGTTTCACAAGATTTTGACATTTTTTAAATTTTGAATATTGAGGTGGTGGTGATGATAATAGATGCTGTGGTACCTACTTGTACCATGTGTCAATTCCTAACTGACTGTGATGTGTGAATGTTGTCCTTCTTGCCTGGGAACATAATGATTTTATTTACGACTATTTTTTTGCTCTTTAGTATTACAGAATATATCTTTGCCTTTCTATCCATATTAAAGAGGTTAACAGAAAATATAAATAATTTAAGTAGAATGAGCTAAATTATTAGTAGTACAATTTTACAAGCCTGGCTGAAGATGAAATTCTTAACAAGTTTCCAGTATAGATAAAAATTTCATCTCCATGAGGAATATATATCACAGTTTGGGTATAACAGTATTTATGACTGCCTGGAATCAAATTGTGCAGGAAAAAATTCTCTCCAGTTAAGAAAAAACAAACATTTTTAGTGGTATATAAAGGAATAATATCTTTATGTGGCTTGAAAAGGACAAGACAAGATTGAAAAGATTGAGAAGGACAAGATTCATGAAAAATATTTTTTCAGTTGTTCCTCAACTTACAGTATTACTGGTTGCTTAACAATCATTTGAAGTTATAATGGACTCCCCCCCCCCCAAAAAAAACAAGCTACTTACAACTCAGTTTAGAAAGTGTGATGTCACCTCTATCACTGCAGTCATATGATCACATTTTGGGTGTTTGGCAACCAGCCCAGCTGTTTGCAGTGTCCTGTGGTCATGTGACTGCAATTTATGGCAGTACAGTGGAACCTCGGATCATGACCATAACCCATTCCAGGGCTACAGTTGCAACCCAATTTGGTCGTGCCTGGAAGCATAAGCAACTGCGCATGCACAGACCAAAAAAATGGCGCCAAAGGGGAAATCAGCATGGAAAGGGAATCTTTACACATCAATTTTGTTTGCCACCTGATTTTTAATCATGACTCAATTTAAAAATCGGGTGGATTTTTTGGTCTTCACCCGATTTGGTCACAAACAGAAGCATTCATGACCTGAGGTTTCACTGTATTATCAAAAACCAGCATTTACTTCTGGTTTCTGGCAAAAATTGTCCCAAAGCAAACAATGGATTTGCTTAACAATCACATTTGCTTAACAACCTCTGTAGAAAAAAAAGACATAGAATCAGATCCAAACAGATGATGACCCACTTTACAACAGTCATAACTTATGACGACAATTGCCAAGCTCAAATAGTCATAACTCGAGGACTACCTGTCCTGTCCCAAATGGCAATTTTTATATGAAAAAATAAACATCAAGTAAATATAGTACATATTTATTTATTTATTTATTAAATTTGTATGTCCCCCCCATCTTGCAGTCATGCAACTCTGGGCAGCTTACATTCTGATAAAAAGATATTAATATGAATCACAAACCTTGACCTATTTTATTTTGCTTTGATCTAGTTCATGATGAGGATTAATTAAACCATTTTCATAAATTTATTCCATTTAAGAATGGAGTGTGCATATGTGAAAGTAATATGCTAAAAACTAGGCCTTGGGGGTAAAAACCCAATTGGTCATTAATAAAACAGTGAGGAAAATACTTATCCTTTAGCTTTTACAATATATTAGACATGCCAAATTTAACCCACAAAAACATACAAATGAAATGGAAGTGAATGCTGGTAGAATGGCACGCCATATAAGTAAGGGGTCCTATTCAGGTTCAATTTCCATTTTGAGCACTGTTTTCAGCTATAATTCACAAGATTTAGCAGCTACTCAAATAGGAACACCATCTTCATCACCATAAAGAGGCAAAAGAATAGAAAAAATGCTGCCATTGCTTTCCTTTACCTCATATTTTTTAAATATATTTTGCTCTGCGTAGAACTAGCATGACCAGAAATATATAAAAAATTCCCTATGCTAAACAAGCTCAGAGTTGTGACAGTCTATAGTTAGTGATTTTAGCAAACAAAACTCTGTCTTTTCAGCAGGTGACAGACAGCTGGTCCTTACTGATCCTTACTGGTCCAACTGGTCCTTACTGGATGTGAAAGCTGAAAGTGAAACCCAATCCAGATGATGGGTATCATAATAGAGGAAAATGGTTTTATACTAAGAGTAGGAAATTTCATAGATGAGAATGCACTTAAACAGATGCTAGCACGTAATGTAGATTATGAAGCTAAATTATGAACCTGTCAGTGCGGAAGATCACATCCACACAGGAAGATCCAATTAAACTGATTTACTGTTAACCATGCCGATGCACCTGAATTTTCACAACTAATAGTTAGCACCTGCGTGGAGTTAGAAAAGGGTCAAACAAATTGAAGGGGGGTTGGACTTAGTTCACCTGTGGCTACATAGAGATTGTAGGCCAATCTATCTTTTAACTCTGCCCCCACATTCTGCCACTGTTTCTCCTACAGAAGCAGGATAAAATGGCCTGTGTGGACAGAAGAGAAGAATTAACAAAGCAAACGGTAGCCAGACGACACTTTTTAAGGTAACCTTGAGAAAACAAAAACAGAAAAGGCAGGAACAATAGTCGAAACTGATAAATGAGGAAGAGAAAGAAATCCAAGTTCCTACCATTGGATAGAATATATTGTTGGCCCAGGCAACAAAGCAAAACAGATGTAAAGAGGACTAAGGATCCAGACGTGACTATTCTCCCAACTTTCTGCCCAGAGTCCCTGTTGAAAACTGCTTGCTGCTCTTACCAGCCATTCTACATATGGCTGCCTCTCGGGTTGATTCTGCAATAATCCCTCAGATTGCTTTCCAAAGAGCAATTAGCCAGCAATGAGCAGTCGTGTTGCCAAGGGAAATTGTAAAGGGTGGAGGAAAATGTGAGAATGTGACACCAGCTTAAAAAATCAGGAGACTGTGAGTTGTATTCCCAGTTGATGCATGAAACCAGCTGCTGACCTGGGCCACTCCATTTCTCTCAACCCTAAGACTGAAGCAAGGGCATGCCACTGCTAAAAAATCTTGCCAAGGAAACTACAAGGACTTGTCCAGTCAACAGTGACTTGAAGATGCTAAATAAAAGAGCAAAGGACAAAGAAGATGAAAGCACCTCCTCCTGTCTCAACAGTGGTCAATTAAGGCTCACTGGTGCCCTAAGCACTGACAAATCTTGATGCCCCCCTCCTTTGTACATACTGTACAAACAAAGCCATCTTCTCAACTCTGTGGTGCCCCCTTTGGGCCTGGTGCTCTAAGCATGTCCTTAGTCTGCTTAATGGTTAATACAACACTGTGTCTCAAGAAGGGGACCTGGTTGGGAAGCCCCTCATAGTCCCTATGAGGCTTGGCTTTTTATGTCCCCAGAGCGGGGTTAGTGTAAAGGCAAGATGGAAAAGAACACACAAGAGCCAACATAAGAATGTTGTATAAAAAAAGCTCCATTCAGAAGAACATCGGCTAATTTTGAAAGAAAAAAACATAGTTATGATAACATATAAGTGAGACGGTGGAATTTTAGATTTGTGTGTGTGTGTGTGTTTGCATGTCGGAGTTGAGTTGGAGTTGACTTCTCGTGACTGCCTGGACTGTCTCTGCAGTTTTTTCAGCAAGATTTCAGAAGTAGTTTTTTCAGCAAGATTTCAGAAGTAGTTTGCCACTGCCTGCTTCCTAGGAATGAGAGAAAATGACTGGCCCAAGATCACTTGACTGGCTTCATGTTGAAGGCAAGGTTAAAACTCAGGGTTTCCCAGTTTCTAGATTGACATATTAACCACTACATCAAACTGGCTCTCCAGGCTAGATATATTGAACATAAGCTGGTATAATTGCAGCAATTCCTCAAACATATCTGTACATTAAGTGGGAATTTCAGCTATTATTAACTTACTCATTGTAAGTTAAAAAACTAAGACAAAAAAGACTCACTCTCATTCTCAATATTTATGGTATTGTACAATGTTTTAGAAGGGGAAGCCATGAGGTTCATGGGGATTGATTGCTTTCAGATATACCTCCAGACTTTCCCCAAAACATAAAATGCAAAAAATCTCCAACTGTCCACAGCAAACCTCATCAACTAATGCAAACTAAAATGGTGTTATAAAAAAGTGGAATGCTTTATCTACAGAAGTTAAAACATTAGTCAGCTGAATCAACAGAGACCATCATTATCACCATCAGAGCTGGAAGAGAACTTGGAGGTCTTTTAGTCCAACCCACTGCTCAAGGAGGAGACCTTTTATCATTTTGGACAAATGGCTGCCCAGTCTCTTCTTAAATGTTTCCAGTGATGGAGCACCCACAACCCCTGAAGGCAAGCTGTTCCATTGGATTAATTTACTCCACCCCAAAACTTACAAAGGAAAGGAGTTTAAAGTCTTGCTATCTCTCCAGGCCCACCTTCTAGCCCTCAGATGAAGAACTAAACTTCGCTGCTCTCTTTCATTGTTATGGGACAAATAGGAGGGTGGGGCAAATACTTCCCACTGACACAAGCGTGCAGCTCAAATCTGTTCCCCAGGGAAAAGAATAAAGACAATCAAGGTGCCATGGGATCATTCTCTTGTCAGGGTTCCAAGTAATGCACCCATTGTAAACAGAACTCCAAGGCAAGTTGATTCATCAAAGAACAATTTTATTAGGAGATACCATCTTGGTACAAACTGGTGGAAAGTCAGCTCTGAGCATTCCTGTGCTTTCCATCCCATTATAAAGTGAACGTTTCCTTTTTTCCCAAACAATGTTTTCCCAAACATTGTCCAATCTCTCCTCTTCCTCTGGCCAGCCAGCAGTTGGTATGTCCTAGATTCACAAGAGAACTTTTTTTTTTTTTAATTTTGGTTACAAAACCCTATCTATCTCTATTCCCCTCCCTCAGCTCCAGGCTGTGTCATGCCTGAAGCCATGTGAAAAGAAATCCTGATAGAAAAACTACAGAAAAGAAAATGGCCGCAGCCAGGTCAGCTTCATCTCTTTCATTAATGAGAAGTAGTGGAGTGGTGATTGCCAGGCCTTGAAAATGTTAACTCCATACATTTCAGAATGCATAATATATGCTGGTTTATATTTGGTATTATGAGATTTCAGTGGAAATTATGAATCCCCAACTATGTAGAAGGAACAAGTAGTTTATGGATTAGCAGCATTATCCATCTCTCATTGGCACTGCATACTATATAAACAACTCAAGTCGATGATGAAAAGAACTAGCAGCTTTGATTAGAATGTTTACCAAGGACAATTTCACTTGTGAGCTCTCTGTGTCCATAGAAGGCTTGTGTTTTCCTTATAGCCATCCATCTTTCAAGGATCCCAAGATAATAGCAGTAAACCACTAAAGATATAATAATATGGCAAAAGGATATTGGACAAGTTGGACTCTCACTTTGAAAGGGACTGATGGACAAATAAGGAAGATACTATAATCTGAATCTGATGAACTATGTAGATTATTTTTAACTGGTAGTCCTCTAAATTCTTACTCACAAAACTGGTGCAACTAACATTCTGACATCTAGTGAGTAAGAAACAAGGGAAGAAATTAATCGAGTACAGTAGACTAGGGAAAAGTAATTTTCTCAAAGGCTACTGCAATATCAGGATTAGGTTTGGAAACAAATAGAGATGCTGAAGAGGAGTTTTTCTGTGGCTATAGTTTTTTTCTATTTATTGATATTAAAATATGGAGAAGAACCTGTGGGCTAAATTTTACAGATCCAGAAATGTCATATCTGAGCAGTTCATAATACATTGTTAGAATCTTCCATATGACGTGGACAATACTTCATAGGGATAGATAGGTTATAACCACGTCATATGGAAGATTCTAACAATTAGTGGATGGATGGATGGATATAGTGGATGGATGGATGGATGGATGGATGGATGGATGGATGGATGGATGGATGGATGGATGGATGGATGGACAGATAGACAATGAGACACAAAAAAAACCATACCGTGACAAAGTAAAACCAACCATGCATAAAAGGAAAGCTTCCATCATTTAATTTATAGCATGACATTGCCTGCAGGATGATACAGGTTTACTTCTGCAATCTTCAGCTTAAAGAATTGAAGGTGATATGTAAGTAGTTAAAGACTTTGCAAGTCAGTGAATGTAATTGGACAAATCTTCCGATCTGTTATTTCTAGGGTTTTATATGTTACACAGGAAAGTTCTTTTTCTAGCAAATTGTATTGGAAGAAGCTCATACTAATGATTAGAAATACTATTCAGGTTTTTGAAAAACAGAAGGTGAAATTTATCTGCTATATCTGTGCTGTACAGTAGTGTAGAATATATCAACATTGTCCACGCTATTTTTAACATGTGGCTTTATACACACGTATCTATTTGTATATGTGTTTATGTGTTCATCTATGTGCACATCCATGCTATTTTTAACATCTGGTTAAAACATATACAGATACTAAACATCTGCTTTATACACATATACAGATACTAAACAGATGTAGAAATATACAGATACTAAAGAAGATTCCTGACATGTAGGAATACTATCTCTTAAGATGTAAGTTAATCTTCCCTGTTCTGGTGCCTTCCTGATTTATTATAATTTCTAGCCAGTATGGGTACTATCTGTAATTTTTAACTGTTTATTTATTCTCTTTTGTAGCCCGTCCTTTTCTATTCGCAGAATACAGGTAGTCCTTGACTTACAACAGTTCATTTAGTGACCATTCAAAGTTACAATGGCACTGAAAAAAGTGAGTTATGAACATTTTTCTGTTATGACTGTTGTGGCATCCCCGTGGTCATGTGATCAAAATTCAGAGGCTTAGCAACTGACTAATATTTAGGACAATTGCAATGTCCCAGGATCATGTGATCACCTTCTTTAACCTTCTGATGAGCAAAGTCAATGGGAAGCCAGGTTCATTTAACAACCTTGTTACTAACTTAATCACTGTAGTGATCCACTTGCCAACTGTGGCAAGAAAGGTCATAAAATGAGGCAAAACAAATATATCACTTAACAACAGAAATGTTGGTACCAATGGTGGGATTCAAATATTTTTGCCACCGGTTTGGTGGGTATGGCTTGGTGGCCGTGTTTTACGCATGTGCACACACTTTGTGTGCACACGCATGCAAACACGCACTTTGCACAGGTGCAGAGGTGTTTGCACAGGCACAGAGGCATTCTAACTCGCCTCCTGCAAGCCTGCATGATCCTGGTCACTTCAGCAGCTGCTGTGCGGCATTATTCTGTGCCGCGCAAAGCAGCTGCACTTCAAATTCAGCAGATAAAGGTGAGTATGGGAGCCTGCGTGGGTGGGTGGGTGGGCCCAAAAGCAGAGCAGCGGAGAGAACCAGTTTGGTCTCTGCTGCTCATTGTTGCTACCGGCTCACCAGAACTGGACCGAACTAGTTGAATATCACCACTGGTTGGTACAAAGAAGCAGCCTTCATTTTTATTCTTACAATAACAAACCCCAGAATAATCTCACAATAACAAACCCCAGAATTTATCAAATAACCCAATGTATGTATGTAAGCAGGCATAATTAATCAAAATATAAATATTTGTGTTTCTAACGTTATCATTTCTAATGTTATCATGTCTTTTTTTTAGTACTATGCAGTCATGATATATACACATCTGTGTTTGCTGCAAGGAGCCTGGCCTTGTGATGTTATCATTTTAAAACCCTTTGATCTCTTCCTCATCACATACCTGCAGAAATACAGAACATGGTGGGACCAATAGTCTACATTTTAAAAAATTAATAAACTCAGCAGGAAATTTATCCCTGCTGGGCTCTTCATTATAATTTAGCCCCTTGATCTTGACTTGTACCACTCCTGGCACAATGTCTGGTCTGTGAAAAACAACATGCTCTGATGGGATTAGGTAAATTAGTTTGCAAAAACTCTGTTCTGTCAGCAGTTAACAATCCCCTGAGACTGCAAGAATAATTAGCAACTATTCCAATCTATATGGATTTCATCAGGTAAATACCTTTTGAACACTTCATTATGGGAAATATTCCTATACTGATTGTGCAGGCGGCTATCTCCATTGCTCATTCATTGTTCTTCTAAGAGCTCCAATATAGCAATAGCACTTAGACTTATATACCACTCCATCGTGTTTTACAGCACTCATTGGGCAGTTTACAACAAGCATTATTTTCATATTGGCCCCAACAATCGGGATCCTCATTTTATGGACCTTGGAAGAATAAAAGGTTGTGTCAACCTTGAGCCCCATCAGGATCAAACTCCAAGCTGTGGACAGAGTTTGCTTGCAATACTGCATTCTAACCATTGCGCCACCAGGGCTATTATCAAGCAAAATGGCGTCTATATTCATCAGCATGAGTTTGTTCTTTTTTTCTATCTAAAAAGAAAGTTTATTGTTGAGCTCTGAGATATTTTAAAATGGAAAATAATATATAAAAGATTTATGGTCCCAGTGTGCATTAATTCTTATTTTATATCAGATGGAGTTGGTGCCTTCCTCCACTCCCATATAATGTCTGTGACTACTCCACAATATTCCATGCAGTCTGTCAGAATTCTTTTCCACCTGACATTTACTAACCAAAGTAAAAAGTAAAAGGTAAAGGAGTCCCTGAAAATTTTAGTCCACTAATTGTTGCTGACTTTAGGGGATGGTGCTCATTTCTGTTTCAAGATCATTGAGCCAGCACTGTCCAAAAGCATTTCCAGGGTCACGTGGCCAGCATGACAGTGCTGTTACCTTCCCACCAAACAAAAAAAAAATATTAGCAGTGTTTCTCAACCATTTTAAGATGAAGAAGAGCAGGTGGCATTCAGAGTTGCATATGTCTCTTACTATAATCCTATAATAAAAGTATTTTATTATTGGTTGGGGAGTGGAATAAACAATTGCAAGTTACACAAATGCCAAAAAAGAGCAAGTAAATGTTGAGTTAAAGAATGTTTATAAATGTGGAGAAACTGATGGACAATTTTTAAAATGTTAAAATACCAGTATAGGGTAGCCTGTTAGCTCTTAAAAAAGAATAAATTACTATCAAAGTAAATTAACAGGGCTGTGTATGAAGAATAAAAAAAAATAGTTGAATTTGTGGTGATATCTTCAAAAAGAGAGAAATGAGAAATGTAAAGAACAAACGATAAAGTATGAAGTGTTATATAGTAATAGTGGAAGCAGGTTTTTCAAAGGTAAAAAAACATAAAGAGGAATCATAAATGAGACTAGCATTCAGAGTTGCCTGCACTTCAAGATGAGCAGCAATTGATAAATAAAATAGTATAATATATTTTAGCTGTTTCTTTTTTATAGCCCATGTCCTTAATTTCTTTGATTTACAAGTGCTTACTCTTTTCCTGCATGTGAATATTCCTGAAAATAATGGCATGATAAATATGTATGAATGTTTTCCAAAACTGGTTTATTACAAAATCTATTGGCATCAATTGGCAAAAATCTTTACCTTCAGAGACTTCAGGTTTTTGCAATATAGTCTAATTGATTATTCCTTATGAGAAGCCGAAGTATATAACAAGTAAATATTAACCAAGAACCAGAGCCTTTAATAAAAAAATAATTTGCTCTTGAGATCTTTATCAGTAGCCATAACTATAAAATGAAAAAACTTCTTGGGGGGGAAATAAATTGCCTTCTCTGATAATATAATCTCAATTTACTAATTCTTTTAAAGTTTATTAGAAACATATTTCTTTTTCAAATCAGGCTCCTAGAAGAAAGTAAAATTAATCTAATAAAATTGTTTTTTTCAGATGGCTAAAGGATCTACAGTACAAGTCAAGTACTAAAATACTATAACATATTCAACTTTAAATATACTATATTTACTATAATTCTATAATGTATTCTTTCATTTCTAGATATACTTCTAAAATTGCAGGTAAGGTTCCAAATTATTTTTCAGTTTTACCAATTTTGTCAATGTATGGTAAAAAGAAAAAAGTAAATAATACTGAAAGCTTTTTTTAAAAAATAACCCCAACACACATTGTTACCTGACTCTGTGGTTTCTTCCCCAAACCCCAAAAACTTTAACCTTAGACTAAGAGGCCTGCAGGGGGCATGCATAAGCGCACCAACGTGCCTACCCTCCCTGTCCTATTGTTTCTTTTCATTTTTCTTATATGTGTCCATGTCTTCATAACTATGTTTATATTTATACCTGTTATCTTATAATCGCTTGACAAATAAATTTAAAAAATTGTCATAGTATTGAAAGTCACTATTTGTACAATGGATAAAGGCAAGCATTAAATAACTTGCAATTATCTTTCTTACCACAGAAACTCAAGTCCTAAGGCCATTCGACAACAATCATTTAAATACTCTAAACTTGCAGTACTCTATGTGCAAATAATTGATCAAGCACTCAGAAAGAAAGGTCTAAAATAATAAAGCTTAAATTGGACCATGAGAAGATCCTACATATTTCTTCTTTTGAGAATATGGGTTTCAAAGTATAATGTAATGAATCAATTTCTTTTTATCTATCGGTAATGTATCACCTATCAATCTATCTATATTTATCATCATCATCATCATCTATTAATTTGTATGCTGCCTCAGAACTAATGTAACTAATGTAAAAGTAGCAAACATTTCACTTCAGCACAGACATTAAATCAGTGCTACACAATTGCCATCAAAACAATTGCCATCAAAAAGTTCCATAAAATCCTTGATAAAAGAAATGAGATATGATGGTTTACAAACAATATAAAGAGTTTTGGTAGTTGTACCTTCAAATAAAATATTCCAGAAAGCCTATGTACCTCCTTGAATACTTCTGGAAGAGACAGGTTTATCCAAGTTACACAGGACAAGCTCGTAAGTATAACCAGGGGACAATTTCTTGAAAAAACATCAGAAGTAGATATTCGACAAGAGGCCATGAATAATCAACAATGATCCATCTTATCACAAGTGCACCTTATTAAACATTTTCTTACATCCAGGTTACCTTTGGCAATTTCTGCACCAAATGTGTAGGCTCAAAAAAAAACAAAAACCAGTCTCTGAGGAATATTATCCTGTTTACACTTTGGGTGTTTGCCTGACTGTCAGCATTTATTTAATCTGCTCCTGCTAGGCTGCACCTGCATTTAAGTCTTCTGAGTCTGTCAAACTAATAATCTACCTGACATCTTCTCTGTCTGCTGTTCATTTCCTTGTTTTTATAGCTACAACTCTCTAAAGTCACCGTAAGTCAACATTTTATGCAAGATGACCTTGAGGGAAAACTCCTTTGTTATATAACCAACTCCATAAATTCACATTCCCTACTTAATTCCTCTATTACCTTTTGTCAACTTATAAAGTACTGGCTGTCAAAACTCGCTGTCCGCAGTTTGGATATATACATGCTGGCCATGCCCACATCTGGTTTAGTGAAGGGCGGGAAAGTCATGATACGTCATGTGACACCGTGATGATGCGAGTTTGACATCCCTGTCATAAAGGTAAAGATTCCTTTGGATTAAATTTGACTCTGGTTCAGGGATGTCAAACTCAATTTCTGATTTATAATTTATTTTTGTCCCCATCATTTCCTCTAACCATTTCCAGATCTTAAGCCAAAATTCCTGGGCTTTTTTGCAAGACCACCATGCATGATAGTATGTGCCCCTTTCTTGCTGGTTTTTAAACATTCTGGCCAATCTTGCAGGTGGGAGATGCCACCAATAGAACATCTTATACAAATTCAATTCCATTGAGGGCTGCATCAAGGCTGTAGTTGACCTCAGGGCTAGGTGGGTATGGCAACTGGGTGGGTATGGCCTACTGGGTAGGCATGCCCAGCTTGACGCTGGGTAGACCAGCCTGGAGCCATGCTGGCCAGCTATTTCCTCTTTGCATTGGGTAGACCGGACCAAAGCAACATGAGCTTTGCGTAAATTGTGCCTTACATTTTCCACATCATGAGCTGGATCCACCCTGCGGGCCTTGTGTTTGACATCCCTGCTCTGGATGATTACAAGGGGTTGTTTTGCTCAATAAAAATGCAGAGGTGGTTCACCTTTGCTTTCTCCCAAAATGGGTTGTTTTTTTTACTTTCAACTCTAATTGCCAATTGGCACAAGAAGCCGGATAAGTATTCCTTCCATTATTTGTCTTGTATCATCAAATGATATCTGGTCTACATAGCACTGTTGCTTGAGAATTATTTTTAAGTGATGGAATTTGGTTTTTTCAGAATTGAGTTGGCCTTCTGCCCTGTAGAAAATACAGATAAACTTGCAACCATTCAGTTATAATGACAATGAAAAAAGTGGCTTACAACCATTTTTCACACTTAAGATCATAGTAACATCCCCGTGTCCACGTGATCAAAATTCAGACGCTTGCCAACTGGCTCATATTTATAAATGGTTGCAGAGTCCCTAGGTAATGTGATCCCCTTTTGTGTCCATCTGACAAGCAGAGTTATTGAGGAAGTCAGATTCTCTTAATAAATATATTATTAATTTGACAGCTGTAGTGGTTCACTTAACAACTCCGACAAGAAAAATCATAAAATGTGTCAAAACTCACTGATGTTGTTTTCCTTAACAACATAAATTTTGGACTTAACAACATAAATTTTGGTATAGGTTGAGGACAGCGTGTAATGAATGTGTGTCAAAGCTAAGAAAAAAGAAAATCTAACATGCTCATCTCGCCCAGACTGAAGGAATGCAGGGGTGGTGGTTTTTTTGGGATCCATAAAAAATGCTGAAGGTTTTTCCTGGGCCATCATTTCAGGTTGCTGTTTGGTGAAAAAGATAATATCCTATAAAATATATGGCACACTTATTTATTACAACTTTTATGCAGCTTCAAATTGACTGATTCTAAGCAGCTTACAAGTTAGTAATCAATATAACCATCATGATAAAATAATACAATAATCATTCATAAATAAACCAGTATAGGGTTCTTTGTTTTCAAGAACTGGATACACCGCAGCATAACAAGTCTGTATGCAATGCTTTATTGTGGCACATCAGCTCTGCATTAGACTTTGCAAGTTTGTTTGTTTGTTTTTCTATTCATTTGTCAAACATGTACAAGATAACAAGCATAGGTAAGAACATAAACAAAAACAATGAAAGTAAATACAGATAAATGGGGACAGTAAGACAGGGACGGTAGGCTCTCTGGTGCACTTAGGCACGCTCCCTTTAAGGACTTCTTAGGAATGGGGTGAGATCCACGGTAGACAGTTTGAGGTTGAAGCTATGAGGGGTTGAGGCTGTCACCACAGAGTCGGGTAGGGCATTCCAGGCATTGACCACTCTGTTGCTGAAGTCATATTTTCTGCAATTGAGTTTGGAGTGATTTACCTTGAGTTTGTAATGGTTGTTTACCCATGTATTATTGTGATTGAGGCTGAAGAAGTCATTGACAGGTAAGACATTGTAACAGACAATGATGATGTTATCCATTCACTCATGTCCAACTCTTGGCAAAATTATGGGTTTCTCCACATCTTCGAATCTTGCACTACTTCTTTGAGTTATTGTATGCTCTGCTGCTTTCAGCTTTGATGGTGTTCAGCTATCATGTTCTTTGATGGCCTTGTTACCTTTTACTGCTAACTCATCCAAACATAATTGCTTTCTCCAGTGAATTCCCTCCTATAACCTGGCCAAATTAAGTGAACCACAGTTTTATGATTTTACCTTCTAGTGGCATATCTGGTGTTATGTGCTCTAATACTTGTTTGTTTGTCACCTTTGCTTTGCTTGTTGTTCAGTGTATCTTTAATACTCAGTCTCAAAGTTGGCAAAGTAGCATACAACCTTTTGCCTTCTTTCAAAATTTGTTGAACTGGTTGGGATGAGATGCTGCCTCAGTGAGGTTCCCCTTTCTAGTTGCTGCCAAGCTGAAAGTCAAGCTCCAAGCTCTGTTGGAGCAGTGTTGCTTTGGGGCATTAGAATTGAGCTCCAGAGCCAGACTTCAGAAGAAATCCCACTAGAATATACAGCGAATCATAGCTTGTGGTCCTGGCATTGACTGATAGTCCTCTTTCCTGCTTGAAATGTTAGTAAATCTCCAGACACTGCCTCCTGCTTCCCTGTCTGCTTGTTCCTTTCTTAACTCCTTTTGTCCTACAACAACACACAAACACACAAAAATCCCATACACACACTGTTCTGTATGGAACTTGGTAGGTTCCAAATCCCTCATTCTGATTGGCCGAAAAGGCCACTTACAGATTGGTTGATTAAGAACCAATCCAGGAAGCTGCCAAATGGCGGGAATA
>BHFT01025093.1:0-19645 GCA_004320025.1 Laticauda laticaudata | reverse complement strand
CCATTATGTCTCAGTGTGTTTTTGTGGATCAAGCCAGTGATTTTGCTTTTGTGGAAGCCGTTAGCTGTCAGTACTTAAGTCAGGGTGCATTGTTCAGTCTTTATGTGTATCTTGTCTGCCAGGCGTTTGCTTCTGATGATTAGTGCTATATATATATATATTAGAATATATATATATATATATTGCACCTTTTTCCAATGTCTTGTTTGTTTTGTGTTTTTTCTTTGTTTTTTAAAATTCATTGGGATTTTGTATTTTTTTAATAAAATAGAAAGAGTTAAAATACATTACAGTGTTCAAAGTTTGTCATTTTTTTTGCAAAGGAGTCCAGTTATGATCAAAGGATGCCTTGGAGGCTAGAATATCATTAGTACCAGGAGATAAGCAAGCATAGGTTACAAATAAGCAAAAGGAAACAGCTGGTAAGACAGAAATCCCAATGAAAACTAAAAAGTTGAAATGTAGGACAAATTAATTCATAAATATTTGTACCAAATTAAGACTTTGCAAGCCAGTTGTCCTTCAAAGAATAGAGATTCCAGAATTCAAATAATTGACAAACTACATCTCAATAAACAGCTCAAAGTTTAGGATCTTGTCTTTCTTTTGCATCTGGTCAGTAAGGCTTATTTTGTAATGAAAATTAACTGTCAGTTCTGCATGGAGATTTATACTATACATAAAATGCATAAATTGGATTAACCATCTAAAGTTTCAATTGGGGAAATCCTATATACAGCCTGTATGCACATCCCCTCAGCTATTGTGATTTAAACAGACAATAAATTCTAGTTATAGAGATGTCCTATAAATTCAGATATGTGTAGAATTTTTCTATATTTCTTTATTTTCTGTTATCTGCTGAAGGCAATGATAGCACTTAAGCTTCTGTATCTAAACTATTCCAGTACACATTATTTCCTGATGGATACATATCATATTATAAATAGTTATATATATGGACAGAAGCATATATTACACTACATTACAGACCTGCAGAAAGTTAAAAATTATAGACCTATATCTCTATTAAACTCAGACTATAAAATCTTTGCTTCAATTTTGGCAGAAAGATCAAAAAGATATTTAAATAATTTTATCCACATTGACCAAAATGGATTTCTGCCAAAGAGACAAATCAAAGATAGTGTGAGAATTATTCTGGATACTCTGGAATATTATGAAGCACATCCTGAAAAGCAAATGGCCTTGATGTTCCTGGACGCACAAAAAGCCTTTGACAATGTGAGTTGGCAATTCATCTTATCTCAATTGATACAAATGGGCTTTGGTAAAAAAATTATCCAAGCCACTGAAACGATATACCATGAACAAACTGCAAAGGTTATGGTAAGTGGAGAACTAACAGAATCTACAGATATAAGAAAAGGGACAAGGCAAGGTTGTCCACTGTCGCCTCTGCTGTTTGTGTTAACATTGGAAGTGTTGAATAGGAACATTAGAGAAGAGAAAGAAATAAAAGGAATGAAAATCAAAAAGAAGAGTATAAATTGCAAGCCTTTGCAGATGACCTAGTATTCATATTAGAAGATCCATTGGAAACAGTACCTAAATTAATAGAAAAAATAGAAGAATATGGAAAGTAGCAAGTTTGATAATAAATAAAGATAAAACAAAGATATTAACAAAGAACATGCTAGCAAGACAAAAGAAAGAGCTGGAAGAAGTTTTAGAAATACAGGTCACAAACAAGGTTAAATATTTAGGGCTATCCATGACACCAAGATATAGCACACTGAAGGAGGACAATAATTTTAAACTCAAGCAGTAGATTGAGACAGATTTGACAAAATGGGAAAATTTACGATTATCATTGATTGGGAGAATATCTACAATTAAAATGAATGCATTGCCTAGAATTTTATATCTTTTCCAGACAATTACAATTCCACTAGGGAAAGAGTTTTTTGAAGACTTAAATAGAATTGTGCTGAAAGATATCTGGCAGGGTAAAAAAGCAAGAATAAAACTGAAACTGTTACAAGATGCAAGAATAAGAGGAGGCTTTGCCTTGCCCAATTGGGAGTTATATTACCAGGTGACAAGTCTGATGTGAGTAAAGGATTGGATAACATTAAGGAACAGTAGACTATTGACTTTAGAAGGGCATGACCCGCTGTTGGGATGGCATGCTTTCCTTTGGTACAAGGAAACTAAAATACAGGGGTATTTTAGAAGACATTAAATTCGAGAGGCATTGTTTTTGAATTGGGAGAAGATAAAAAGACAATACTATTTAAAAATTCCATTATGGATATCTACTATTGAAGCTTTTTCTTATTCAATAATATATAAAAAGGAACAAACAGTTAGATATGGTGAGATATTGATGAAAAGGTATGAACTTAAATCTATCAAATGATGCAAGAACAAGGTGTAAAAATGAATTGGTTTTCATATTTGCAAATACAATCTAGATTCACAAAGATATTAAAAAGAGATATTTATGATAAGTTGACTGATTTAGAATAAAATTTTGATGCGTACTGATAAAAAGGTATATTAAAAAACATTTATGGACATTTACAAGAATTGTAAATTGAGAGAACAAGATAAAGAAATGAATTGCTTGGGCGAAAATTTTGGGACACGATGGAATGTTAGAAAAATTGTTGAAAATTGTGGCATAATTATAAAATGACAATGTCAAACTGCATATAAAAAAATTTGTTTTACAGGGCGGATTACCCACGATGAGACTGTGCGAGAATGTTAAGAATAAATGGATAATGTTGGAAAATATCATCAGACTAGCTGTTCATATTACCATAATGTGGTGGACAATGTCTCGGACATACAAGAAAAATTGGACTAAAACCCAAACATGGTTGTAAAAATGAATAAAACACATAACGACTTAAACAGAGAGTCCTTTACTGATTGGAGATTATGATTGAAATGTTAAACAAGGAGCTGAAAATTTACTTGTAAACTGTATACACAGCATTTAGGACAGCATTTGCTAAAGAATTGGAAAAAATGATAAAAGTACGTATGCATGAGGAAGTTATTAAGAAAAGTATGGGACTGTGCTCAATGAGTAAATTGACTATTTTGATATTAGAGAACTAAGAAGATAACAATTTTATGTGATATCGATTTGTTTACCACATCGTTGACAAAAGATATGGTAATGTAATAGACTAGATAAGTTTGTAATAGAAATTTAATAGATTGATATAAAATATAATATAGACATATATAACCATTGGATGAAATTATAATATAAAATTTAAAACAAAACTTTAAATATCTCGTATAAAATGATGGAATAAATAGTTTAGTTATGGATGATTAATAATGGATAAATATATAAACATATGTTAGTTTGACAATGTGAAAATTGATATAAACTGGGAGTAATGACTACAAAAGGATAGCATAAAAGATTTGTAACCAACTGACACACTGTATGTACATAAAATGGAAAATGATTTTATGTTTTATGTTTTGTTTGTATATGTTTGTCTTAAAAAATAAAAACTTTTTATATAAAAATAAATAGTTATATGGATAGAATCCTATTACAAAGCAATGGGATATGACAAGCAATTAATTAAAATAAAGCTTATGTATTTATATTCCCACTGTTAATTCAGCTGGAACCCTCAGTTTTATTTCCATTATTTTACTTTGTTTTGCTGTAGATTTTGTCTTATGTCAAAATCACTGGTTTAGGCACCTGCAGAAAGGAAATAAATATAATTCAAATATTCCATGATGAAAATATGCATGATTCTGAAATTAAAAAAAATTCCTGGACAAATGGAAATTTTATCTTGGTATTGGAAATGCTAACATGGGAATGCTATTACCTGTCATTGTTGTGTCTCTGTGGTAAGGCAGTTTGAGGGCTGAGCCATTTTTTTGAACTCTTTTTCTCTTACGACTCCCATCAGGAAGGTAAATGATTTACAGAATATTTTCCCAGCAGATTAAAATCTACATTCCAGCCCCTCTTTAATTGCCTTGATAAATAGCAAGATTTTTAGGCATGGGAAGAGTCTCCAAATATACCAGTCTTTAGTAATTAAATCAAAGTTTAAATTATGGCATTAACAATTCTGTTTGCACAGGATTTACTTTAAATTAAAAGCAACTGTCTGAGTGACAAAGAAAAGAAAACAGAAAAGAAAAGAAAATGTGAGGTTGGAAGATGCTTTTTGTAGCATACATTTTTAGGTTTCTTTCTAGCCGACACTGTGTAAAGCAGCCCATTTCTTTCTTGTGATTATTGTTACAAATTTCTTTCAGAAATTCCAACTTACTCCTTCCCAGAAACGATTTCCTTAGTTCTTTTTCTTTTCAATTCACACTGCTCTCAGTCTCTGCTAAGCCATTCTATGACCTTCACTGCCCCTGTCCCACTGCACTCATGGATGCAAAGATGATGTAAAATGTTAAAAAAAACTTGCCATCCATTGGGAAACACTATGCATCTGTTGTGTACTCATTGCATATGTGTTCATACGCTCTATCCATCAAGCATCCGTCCACTGCGATTTCATCCACGCAAGAAGTTTTGAGCTGCACAAAACTTTGTGAACGGATGAACTTTGTGAACTTTCCACCACGTATGATGTAAATCCGCAACATCCAAGCAACAAACGTTCTATGTCCGTTTATCATCCGTTAAACGTCCGCTGTATCCTCTCTGCATCCTCTGGGCATCCTCGCAACTCACATCTGCTGCAGCTGAAAACGGAAAGAGGGAGGAAACAAAAGGTACACGGAACGTCTACACAGCGTTAGTAGCACGGAAATAGAAAGGATGCGCAGTGAACGGTTTGCATCCGATATACATCCGCTAGGCTTCCTATGAACATCCGTTTAACATCCCCGCTACATACTACCCACGTCCGTTCTTTTCCGTTCTTTTCCGTTCTGTTTATGCAAATTTTCACCACTTTTTGGAGCGGATGACAACAGATGGAGCCACCCCTAAAATTTTGCTCATCCGCTGTGTCCTTTATGCATACGTTTTGCGTCCGTCGGCCAGTGGGACCTAGCCTTTAGTTCTGCTGGTCCCTCTCTGGATTTTAAAACTGGACCTACTTCAAGTTTCATCTTCTCATCTTAATTCTCTGGAGTTCTAGAAATTAAGGAGATTATTGTCTATGGAAATTCTCAATCATCCAGGTCATGGTTATCCCAAAGATGATTTTTTTTCCAAAAGGCAACTGGACTTTCTTGGGTTGTTGGTTTTTTTAATGTTTTTCTTTTCATCCAAGAAGTTTAATTCTTCAGAAGAAGAAGCTTCCTGGATGAGAAGTGAAATATTTTCAAAGAAAAAAAATCAAGAAAGTTCAGTTGACTTTTGGAAAAAGCACCTTTGGGATAAGGAGAGCATTGTTGTTGGCACATTTTGATGTATTGCTAGGCACAATAATGGAAACGTACTCTGAGAAAATAACAGTGAAAGACCATCCATACTATTTTACATTTGATCAAGTAGAATCCCTAGTGAACTTATTTTTAATATAGCTGTTATGACTGTCAAGGCATCATATCCCCTATGGCAAATAAATTCTTTCTTTGCTTTACACTCCTAACAAGGAGAGATAAGCACATTTATTGTTTCTGTTGAATTAGTCATTATACACAAACCAATTCTACAGCTAAAGTTTCTTAGCATCCTTCCTTCTATATATTTTAGGCTTCTTGTTTCTGCCTTTTCACTTCATGGCTATATGTTTGCTTGTTTCCCGGTTTTGAAAATTTCTGCTACCTACACCTTGTTTAACAATGGCTTTCTTTGAGGTTTCCCAAAGTAATGAGACTTCTGCCTCATTAGTACAATTTAAAGGATTGTTGTTGTTGGGAAAATAGGAGAAAGATGAATAAAATTTGTCACCTCAAGTTATTTATTAAAATAATAAAGGCAGAATGAAATAAATATATATAATAATAAAACAAATGGAATAGCTTGCATCCATGTATGTATTTCAAGTGATTTCTTATTCTGAGAAGATCCTCAAAAAGGGAGAGATGAAAGTTTAAAACTAGATGTAATAAATAAACTAAATTTTGGTTTCCTTTCCTTGCATTTTAATGTACAATTACTATTATGTACTATTATATATATGCATATGTACACATACATTATACTTTACTTTTTTCCTGTACTTTGCACAATGCTTTTAGTCTGGAAAGGAATAGCATAGTGGGCACATCGGTAAGTGCTTCCTATTCTTTGTCTATCAAGGCAATATAAGCAGGGAATCTATGCAATCTGATCAAGATTTGCTTAGTTTGAGCAAATTTCTGCATTTCTTGGATGGATCATAAAATAAAATGTTGTTTTCTTTTCTTTCCCCCAGAAGAAGCTGCACATTTCCAAGCAGTCCTATTTAACAGCTTTCCTTTGAGACATAGCAAAACAGTAGGTGTCCTGTTTCCTTTTCATCTTATGACATCTGGAGCTGCTGTGAGAATTTTTTTCCCCCACAATTGAATATTCTGTAATGTTTTCCCCCTAAAGTTGACAGCATCCAAGGAGAACTCTGAGGTATGTACAATCTGCTAGTTTCATCTTTTAAAGCATTTCCCAGATGGAAGAATAACATAACAATGGGATATGTTAGAAGATTAAAAAAAAACCAAAGGATTGTGAGGTTCCACTTCATGTTTTTCCATTTCAGGTCTTGTCCTAACAGAGTTTACAGAAGACAAAAGTGGGCTACAATCAGCATTATGTGACCAGATTTCTATTTCTTAAAGGAGCTTTCTTATTATTCTCTCTGCTTTACTATTTCACAAAACCTCTTAAATCCACCCCCAAAGTGTCATGTCCTCCTCCAGAGCAGATTTGGGAGGTACCAGGAGACAGAGAAATCTAGTTTGCTGGCAGATGTTTTGTCAGCAGAAAGATGCCATTGGAAACAACTTGTGCTTTTAGTTTCCTAGACATTATGTCTTGTCTTTTCACTTTTCTTTTCAAGATATCAACACTCTGATTCATTAATGTTCCTTTGTTTAAACACTTAATCAATTCTGCTTTACATAATCTTATTTACCTGTTACACTGTAGGGCATATAATTACTGATCTAACAAAGGGGAGGAATTGGAACAAAATAATCTACAAATCAATAAATAAATAAAGCACTATTTTCATTCATGTGTCACTGGCATTATTAGTGAGCTCTGATAAGCTTTGCAACTGCATAATCCTTGCATTATGAAGTTGCTGAACTGGAAATTGAAAGGGGCTGCTGCATGTTGTAGTTCAGCAACTTCAAGGTTGGAGGGATGAGCAGTTAGAACCTCACTACTCAGCATTCAGTAGTAATATTTATTATTCATTCACAATGAATGAATGAACTAAATATCTTCACTTTCACCTAAAATGGTATAGACCTATTCTGGCAATGTCTTTGTTCTGCTATTATGACATTGCTTTCATCTTATATCCATCCTACAAATAAGGAAGTATTAATCTTTCTTAGCTATACCACTATAAGAATATTGTTTTCCCTTGTAAGCTATCAGCATCCAAGGACAAAGTACATAAGATCTGATGTTTCCCACTGGCTGGCAGGGAAGGGAGAACAGAAAAGCTGGAGGTATCAACTAATCACATTGCTTAGAACATGTTATACATGCAAATTCAGGATAGCACTACTCAGCAGTTCATCTGAACACAAGCAGGGAAAAAAAAGGACAGGAGAACGAAGAGGGACAACATCTTTTCTGCCATTATAGTATTTTGCCAATTCCAGATGCATAGATAGCATTTTAATTCAACAGTGAGGAAAGACCTAAGCCATTGGGTTATATGGTTATATTATAAATATTACACATTTAATTATATGATTGCAATCAAGACTTACGGACAAAAGTTATCTTGTAGGGGAAATAAGCATCATAAAAGTTTAATAAATACATAAATAAAATGTTATTAAAATGAAAGTTGTGGTTAGTTTAAGAAGAACGTTTTATTCTGTGAGTAAGATTCATTCCATTTGATAGATATTTTTTAAACCTGCACATCCATCTGTCTTTTTTCAAGTGAATACTGAGTGGGGTGTAGGAAAGAAAAGATATGAACGTGCAGCCTTTCATTTCTAAAAAAAAATCCAAAACCCAGTGATTTAATTTGAAATGAAATATATCAATAGATAGCAAGAAAAACTGTCACAACAGGCTTTTGTGCTCACATAAGTACCTGGAGGGTAACTATTAGTGGGCAACTTCAAGGTATCTATGGCTCCTTCTTGTGACTCTCTGTAGTTTCCCACTTAATTTGGACTGGGCAGTGCTTTAGACAGAAGTGGCTTTCAAAAAGATAACTTTTTAAAAGTAAGGGGTCATTTGATTAGAATTCTGTAGCCTCTATAACACCCATCCAAGAGGCTCTTGTTTCAGTTCTTTGTTAATAAAATTTGAAGGAAGTTAAGCATTGGTTTACTTGCCTTTTAAAAGCCATCTTCTTTGGGTCTTGCTCTTGTAAATTGGGTTTCTTTTTGCTGCTGCAGCTTCATCTTCTGTATTTTTGTCTAGAGAAATGCTAATATTTAGTTGTTTAAGCTGTCTAGAGCAGGGGTATCAAACTTGATTTCATTGATGGCCACATCAGAGTTGTGTTCCACCTTGGGTGGTGGATGGGGTGAGCATGGCCAGCTCAACATAACTCGTGTCAGGGGTGCTTGTGGTGACCAGTGAAAATGGGCTTCTGAGCTCTGTTTTCAGCTGCAACAGCCTCCTGCAACCCTCTGCCAGCAAAAATAGAGCTGTCAAAGGACGCATGCAGCCCTCCCGAGGCCTATTTTTGTTGACAGAGGCACCACAGACCAGTCCTTTGCTATTTCCAGGGTGGCCTCATGGGCCAGATCGAAGCACCCTGTGGGCCAGATCTGACCCCCGGACCTTGAGTTTGACACCCCTGATCTAGAGGGTAGTTTAAAATAATGAATAATAACCTGACTCCAATCATGTTTTAAGCATTCATTAATACTTTGATGAGAGTAGCATTATTCTATTTTCTATTTATTTTAAGGTCTATTTTGTTATCTAAGAAACAGCATAGCTTATATTGAAGAAAAGGAAATAATAGGCCTGGGAAACAAGGTTCAGGAATGATAATTAATAATAGTGCAGATGTGTTGCAAACAAAATATCTTAGGTTCAATCCTCACCATTTCCAGATAAAGCGAAAATCCCTTCCATGACACATCCATCCAGTTCAATCTGAATAATTAAATAGAAGTGAGGACAAATTATATGTGATTTTGTTCCATGTAGTATTTAATTTGATATAGATTTTATATAATGTCGTTTGAAAAACTTATTCAAGTGCTTTGCAACATTTACTTTTTTGATACTATCATTTTAATTATTTTTTTGTTTTTTGTTTTAGGGCAGTGTTTGAGCCCCTGAATGGGACCAGCGGAATAGAAGTGAGAATGTACTAACCAACTTGCAGAGAGCTCTGACTTGTTTTAATAATTCATTCATTAGGTGTCTGGGCCTATAAGAGATGAGTGGAATGCAAAGAACAAAACAATAACCATGGATAATGAATCATGTGTCATGCAAGAGATTTTCACCTTAGCTGGAAGAGTGGAAGTGATGAAGACTGAACCCAAGAGATTTTGTTTGCAGTGAATCTGCACTGCTATTATTATCATCATTAAACTCAATTCCGGTACTGCCAGATTGTCTAAGTCCAATTCAATTTTTCTATTTATTATGTTTGTTTATTTTCTAAAACTTCTACTTTGTAATTAATTTGTTTAAATTCTCCTATAAGTTGCCCCATAGATTCTTCATTTTTTGTGGCTTCTTTCATTTCCTTTTTCATCTTTATAAATCTTTCTAATAGTCTTGCATCAAAAGCAACCACTTTTTAACAGATTTGAAATATTCAAATACCTGTTTTTCCATCTGTTCAAACATGTTTTGTGATATTTCTGGATTAATTTCATTTTATGTCGGTTGTTTTAATGACTCTCTCCTTCCCTCCTCATGCTTTGCAGCTTTTTGGTCAATATTCTTATATTTATAATTCAGAAGTAAGTCAATTACAAATATGAAAATAAAAGGCTTATTTCTCCTTTCTTTTCCCTCTTTCATCATTGTTATATACTTAAGACTTTAGTCCAATATTTATTTCCACAGTTTTAATGACACAATCCATCTCCTATTACATTTATCTATTTCTTCTGCAAATTCTATCATTTATCTTTTCCTTTTGATGTCAATTGACATTCCCAGGAAGGTCTGATCTGTTTATTTGATTCATTCCAAATCATGCCAAAAACACTTTTGCCAGAATATTAATTAATCTTTCAAATTTATACAATGCCCTTTGTCTGTTTATAACATTTTAGTTCAAAGTCTCGTTAAATAAGCTCTTTGCTGTTCTTCTTAAAGTCTTTTAAAACAATTGTTTTCTCTTTGTTTTACTTTCTATAATTTGGAATGAAATTTAACTCACCCAGAAGCTGTTTTCTTTGTTCCTCTTTTAAAAAAAAACTCTTTTCAATTATAAATTGATTATATCCAAATGTGATTAAGAAAGTGAAGGCTTGCCTGGACTCAGTATCCTTTAAAAGGTTATACTTCCATGTGCAAGCAAGCTCTTTCTCCTTAATCCTTGCCTCTCTACTCATGATTAAAAAAAACACCACAAAACATCAATCATGTCATTTCCTAACAAAAAGTAGCAATCTGTGGTACAGGTACACATTCTATCCATGTTTCCTTTATCAGGAAAGACATTGCTGCAATGCCATTTCCACTCTTTCAGAGATACTGAGTCTGCCATAGAATCTCATCCAGATGCCCACAAAAATTAATTTTGAACCTAAATATGTAGATAACTAGAATATGATTACAGCTACAGCAAATTAAAAAGGATGGGATCCTAGAAATATTATTAAATGTAGATTTTTGTAGCAGATCATAATTGATTCTGTTCTATCATGTAGCCTAACATACTCAGGTACTTAAAGGAATGTGCAAAGCATCTGAATGTGGAAATGTACAAAACATGATAGCTTAAGCAAAGTACATCTTTTCAAAGTGTTGACAAAGTCATATCCTTTAAAGGGCCCAGGGAGCTATTTCAGAGGTTGTTTATATTTGTATGCATTACACAAAAATGCTTTAACATTTTGATCAAGATTGCTTTGATCACATTCTTTGCTAAACATCTTTTTTGTTTGCTTTGCATATTCTTACTATTAGTATATATACAGGAGGTGTCTGTCAAATACAATGATGTTTTAAATGCAGGTTGTAGCTTCAGTGTGTTATGATTGTTCAAAGGTAGTCATTCTATGTCTCTTGTTTCCATATTTCTAACTTTTTACACCTTTTTTTCCCAGCAGTTTGCATCCATCATTAAGGATGATTCCTTCTGCTCCTAACATTTATGTCACCTATTCATATATGTTAGAGAGGGTTATTGCCTGGTTCACACATAGCTCAAGCCATAACATGGTTTATCTGCTTTCAGTGAAGTGTGAAGGGAAGAAAGGTATTCAAGGTTTAAATATTTATATCAAGCTCCCTATAAAGCTCTGAATATCCTTGAAATCTTTTTGTTTTACTATGTATTCTTTAAAGAGAAATTCCAACTGTAATTCCTTTTTCCAATGTATAACATTTAATACATGCTGCAGATTTCTGGCCAATCTATTCTGTTATTACATTTAGAAGCTTTGTTATGACTAAATGATTACTTCTACCTTCTTCCTAGTCCACTCATAAGGGTAGCAGAATGAAATCTGAAAGGATATATTATCTTATCTAATGATAATCACAATCTAAGAGTCCCAGGTATGATCTACAGCTTTGGATTTACAAGAAACTCATGAAAAAGGGTTGAGGAAATTAGATAAATTTTTTAAAGATATTTTGTTAATGGCTCTGTGGTTTGTTTGCTAAATAGATTTTTATATTTATCCCAAATGCCTGGAAATATATAGATGATGCCCATATCATGCAATATGGGAAATCTGTCACCCTCTCGTTGTTGGTGAATTACAACTCCCAGCAGTTGCAGCCAACATTGTTGGCGAAGATGCTAGGAGTTATTTGCGAGGGTCATAACTTTGCCAGATCCATTATGCTTACAATCTCTCAGAAGCAACTAGTTGTCTGTTGTCTTGCCTTTTTTTTTTTTTTTTTGGCAACAAAGTATTAGTTCTTTTATCTAATTGATGGGCTTTGCCTCTGATCTAGCAAAGTAATTACTCGATTTGGATGAAAGAGAAGCAATATTTATCTTGTGCAAAGCATGAGAAACATCAGAAGGTTGAGGTCGTAATAAAGATTCATCTATATTTTCAGCCTCCAGTCTTTTTTATCAGAATGTGAAGAAAGCAGGAACCAAAAATCCAATAACATATTGCAAGCAATGTTCTGGGATGATGATTGAAAACAATCTTATTTAACATCCAAGAAAAGTAAAAATCAATTGTATTCCATCAAAATTCTATGAAACCCTGGAATTGAGTCATCAACATCAAGTCCAATCTGAATAATTAAATAGGAGTGAGGCCAAACTATATGTAATTTTGTGCCATATACTATTTAATTTCATATAGATTTTGTATAATGTCCTATTTAAAAAAAAAAAAACCATTCAAGTGCTTTATAACATTAACTGAGGATATTATAATTTAATTATTACATTCTGGTTGCAGGGTAGTGTTTTGAACTCCACAATGGAACCAGCAAAATAGAAATGAGAAGTTTGCAGAGAGCTCTCAGTTTGCAGAGAGCTCTGATTAATTTAATACATGTTAATTTAATAAATTAATTTAATAGGTATTAATTTAATACCTATTTTTAAAAAAAACCCATTCAAGTGCTTTATAACATTAACTGAGGATATTATCATTTAATTATTACATTCTGGTTGCAGGGTAGTGTTTTGAACTCCACAATGGAACCAGCAAAATAGAAATGAGAAGTTTGCAGAGAGCTCTCAGTTTGCAGAGAGCTCTGATTAATTTAATACATGTTAATTTAATAAATTAATTTAATAGGTATTAATTTAATACCTATTTTTAAAAAAAACCCATTCAAGTGCTTTATAACATTAACTGAGGATATTATCATTTAATTATTACATTCTGGTTGCAGGGTAGTGTTTTGAACTCCACAATGGAACCAGCAAAATAGAAATGAGAAGTTTGCAGAGAGCTCTCAGTTTGCAGAGAGCTCTGATTAATTTAATACGTGTAATCCATTCATTAGGTGACTGGGCCTATAAGGGATGAGTGGAATACAAGGAACAAAACAGTAGCCATTTTAAAGGTATGCTGAAGCTTTAGTCTATTCAGCTAAAGGAAAAAGAAAATACAATTACTGGTAGTTAAATAAAAATCAGGGGTGGGATTCTACCAGTTTGCACCTATTCGCTAGAACCAGTTGTTAACATTCTAAGCAGTTCGGAGAACCGATTGTTAGAAGAAATTACTGGCCTAATCCTGTAAAGGAAGGCCGGAAGGAAACATTCTGGTGTTGCTCACAGAAACTGCCTCTCCGTAAACCCTTATTATATTCTTGGCAGGACTAGACTTCCTGTCTCAGGAACTTCTCTGGAGTTTTTTTTCCCTCCTTTGCTGGTACTTTGCTTGTGTGGAGTGACCATTTAAAGTTACAATGGCACTGAAAAAAATGACTTATGACCTTTTTTCACACTTAACGACTGTTGCAGCATTCCCACAGTCATGAGAGGCCAAGTGAGGAGATGCGTGCCTCAATGTGAGTGATATTGAGTTGGCCACACCCAGCCAATAACATGACCACCAAGCCACATCCACCAACTAAGCCACGCCCACAAAACTGGTTGTTAAAAAAATTGAATCCCACCCCTGATAAAAATGTGTTGATGACTGGAAGGATGTTAGTAAGAAATGTACCAACATTTTTGGTTTAAATTGTTAAGCAAGAAGAAGTAGCATGTTTTTATCTTCATATGGATGAAAAGGAAATAGGGTGGACAATTATGTGTTCAAAACAGATTGGTGGAAAATTACATGATCAATCTCATTTTGGATCTCCCTTTTATGGAAGGGACATTATTTTAATACATTAAGAAATTAAAGCTTTCTATACCCTACTTGATCTAGTTCATTGGCTCTCCAGGTTATCTGGACTTACTGAAAGATCTGGACTGTTCAGTTTCAGGAAAGCATCTGGTCAGTCCAGATTTAAGAAGGCCATGATTAATACTGAAGCCAAGATATTACCATTTCAAGTCCTCTACACCCAACAAGCACAAAGGTAATTTTCCATAGTTCACTAAAAAAAAGTTATTTGCATACCAACTCCTGATCTGGGGTCTTAGAGATGTCCTCTAAGAAAACAACAACAGCAATGCAGAGTATATTACAAATTAACTTTTGATCTGTGCCAAATAACTCAGACTTGAATCTGAGTTACTTCTGCACTCAGTTCAAAATGATCTAAAATATAGTTATACCATAATGTATCCAGAAGGAAATTTAATTAAGTTCCATGAATTTTCCCCTGAGAGGATTGAAATTGCTAACTAACTATATTAAATTCTGTCTTTGATGTTTGATCTGTGACTTCACATATTCAAGGAATCATCTGGAGGGATACTTCACATATTAGAACTGGGTTTCTTCCATTTAATATCTCCTGTGCTCAGAATTACATACGTACAAACCCTAATAATAGCTAGCAGAAATGTATCAAAAGAATCATAAATGGCTGTCTATCTCTGGATACAAACCGGTTCATTTCCCATGCATTCCATTGTTTATACCATAGAAAGGTGGATTACAGTGATGAATTGTCCCCTAATTACTATGGATGAATGATTAAAGAAAATACACTTGGAGTAACATGTCACGGTGGAGGTTAGGTGAGCAAGGTTTTCAAACAATCTCAATACAGCTTTTTTTTTTTCCTTCTGAACTTTTAAAATCTTGGTTTGGCACATTTAATTCTCTTCTTTATAGCCCTTGGTTTTTGTGAATTTCTTTTCAATCAGCCACTCCACTGCCTTACTCTTTCTTACATACACAAACCGGAAGCAGAGCTATTCTGGGGTGACCCCATTAACCTCACTAGTATCTGTGCTCATGAGCAGATAATGAATACAGATATTTTATGCATAACAGACTGAATAGTTGTCTGATGAGGTGAATTTAGGAGTCTTGATCCTGCTGAATAACATTTTTGAAAGTGCTGGGACACAGTTTTGCTTGGAGAATGCCAATTGTCTTATCAACTCAAAGAGGCTTTCCTGTTTAAGGAAGTTGTGTGGTTAGTTTCCCATTCACCTCTCCTCTTTTTTTTTGCCTTTTGCCCTAGGTATAACTGCTGACATGATATAAGGATAGAATGCATAGTTTAAAAAAAAAACGGTAGTGAAAGCTCCATGGTATGTGACCTTTTCATTTGCTTTGTGTGTATCATAATGTCAGCTACTGTTGACGTTACTGATAAAATCAACATTTGTCACTGGGCACATGGAAATAACATTCCATCGGTTTTCCTGCCTTTGTAATAGGTCAGTATGCACCTGCAGAAATGGCTGTGAGTAGAATAAAATAAATAAACTTAGGTTGTTCCTTGGATTGAGTTTATGGGAAGTTTCTTGGCTCACAAAGATTATATACTTCATACAATGTGACAAGGATTCAGACTGAAAGACAGAAAAGAGTCATGCGAAAATACACAACCCTCCTGAGAGGTAGTCTTAAAATTGAACTTAATTTGCTTTTGCTATTTCAAACAGGTAAATACAGATACGTTAAGTTACATATGGAAACTCTGAACCTGTTATGTTTTAACTGATCCCTTCCAGAAGTGGATAAGTCGTCCAAGACTGGTCAAGACCTCTTGGCCATCATCTTTAAAACTCATCAAACCTCTTGGTCGTTTATCCACTTCTGATTGGAGATTTTACAGTATCCTTCCCCTGCCATGCCCACCAAGCCACTCCCATGGAACCGGTAGTAAAAATTTTTGAATCCCACTACTGATCCCTTCTTGTTGCTAGCTTTGTTATTAATGTCTAATTTTTGCAGATACCTCTTCAAATGCATAATGTTTCTATTATTGAAAAGAATCAAGCAAATTAACCTCCTGGGGCTTGCAAACAAAGCAAGACAGATGTTATTTCTTCTAACAAGATTATGTGTTTAATTCAGACCAGAGTTTGTTTTTATCATGTAATTGCTGAAGCAACCTGCAAAAGACTGAGCTTACATTGAGGGTGGCTTATTACACAGAGCCTTGTTATCTCTTCAACTTTGGCAGTTTTGCAACAGACATGTGCATCATAATTGAATCCCCCATCACAGGTGGCTTTTTATGCAAACTTTGTGATTTATTTCTCTGGCTGAATCTGAACCAGCTGCTATTTTGGGATTCCCAAAATCAGGACTTATAACCTATGAAGAATAAATCCTGTTTTTTGTAAAGACAAAATGGCAGCCATTTTAAGGGGATAAACCAGGCAATGTGATTGAAGAACTATGTGCAATGGGAGATGAACCCAGTGTAGGACAAGAGAGGGTTAGGAAAATGACAATAAATCTGCATGTGCCAGCATATATTTATCCTCACTTTTCCTCTACTTTCAGAAAACCCTTTTCAAGTGGTCCAGGATGGGATGTTGCCTAAATCTCATTTACATTAGAGTCATGAGCCTTTCATTACCAGAAAATAAGAATTATCTTTGTAAGGAAATGGGTCTAAAAGGACATTTCTGTCACTTCCCAATTCTACCTCTTCAGCCCAAAGTTATTCAATAACACGCATGGAGGAAAATATCTGCAAGGGCAAACATCCATAGTACCTGCCTAGGGGGAGCAAGTGATGTCAGGCTTACCATGATGTAATTGTTCAAATTATTTAATGTATATAATTTGTGTTGATAAAATGACACAATTTGCATCATTTATGTCAGGATGCTTGTGGTCTTCCTTCTCTTCAAAGGTCCAAAGAATTGGGAAGTATTTGCATTGCCATTCATAGCAATTCTATGCAACAACATCACACACCAGAATGAATCTGCATCATCATTGCTGGGGGAAGCAATCATGCATTACGCTGATTCGTCCCTGGGGTTTTTAATATTTGATTCTGCTACCTTGCCTTGCTCAGGTCTCATGTTGTCTATCCATGAGAACTGCTCAAGCCTTCTCATAAGACACCTGGGGAGATAATACAGGAAATGAAAGCCTCCAAGAGAAGGGATATAATGACAATGGGCTTCAGCTGAAGAGAGCAGGAAGCTTTTTGATTAGGATCAGCTGGCATCACACTGATGTGTTGTACTTTCAAGCAGACAGAAGGCAAGGGAATGAGTTACTGATTAGGTGTTATTTTGATTGGGAAGGCAGAGCACACAGTCATTTGGAGCAGAAGTGGAGGAAGAGGCAGTGGAGGGGGCGGTAATGAAAAATAAATCAAAATCAAGAGGGAGAAAGCTTAAGGGAGAGCCTCCAAATATCATTTTACCCACCTCCATCTTTGTGTTGCCAAAATTAATTCTGTTTTTTATTTACAAGCAGAGGCTAAAAATGGTTGACTTATGCTGACTTGCTGAATTGTTCTCAAGGAGAGTTTAAACTTATAAACAAGAGAAAAATTGGAGTTGGAAGATTTTACATGTCATGGCTCTCTTTATTGTTCAGCTAATGAAAAGATTCAAATTGGATAAGAAGAATTAAGAATTTGAAAAGGATAAACTTAATTTGATGTAGAGGTTTACAAATGTTGATCATATTCTTGCTGGGATGTATAATTTTTTTATTGAAAATGGAAAGGTGAACAAGTTTATTTATATTTCCTATTTCTAAAGCACCCATGTCTCTTCGGGGGGAGGGTCTCAGTGATGTACAATATAATCAATACATAAACAACTTAAAATGAAAATATTACAATTAATTTAATATGTTTAATTGTAAAATTATGACTTAAAATTCCAAAAAGATAAAATATATCCAGGATGGGCATTTATCATTAGTTAATGTAAGTGTGGGAGGGGGAATACTCATGGGACCAGTCAGGCCCAAAGTTATGGGGTCTTCTATGCCCTTCGCCCAAGGCCACAGAACCAAGTATTGACCCCTTTGTGGAAAGGGGTCACAAAGACCCATTTCAAGTCTGGGAGCAAGATCTTCCATAATATGGGGGAAGAGGCAAAGGAGGCTCTCTTCCTAGGGCCCCCACCCCACTTGAAATTATTTGACAGAGTCTGCAGCATACCTTCCCAGCCTTATGGGATGGGCTAATGTGATGAGGCAAATACAGTTCCATAGGTAGCCTGCCCCTTTAAAGTTTGTATGATAAAATTAACAAAAAAATCCAGATATTTATTCATTTGTATCCCATCTTTTGACAACCCTGAAGTGAACCTGGCTGAAGCCATCTTTGAAGCTTCAGGGTTGCTACAAGGAAGAAGGAAGGACAGGGAGGAGGGAAATAGATGCCTGGTGATTTGTAGTCAAAACCAAAATGTTTACCTGGAACCAAGAACATTCCAACAAGTGGCTGGGAAGAGGAGGAGTGGAGTAACCGAGCAACCAGCCAGCACCTCTATTGGACAATGTAACTGATGAGTTGGAGAAAGGAGGAACTTTTATTTTTTAATCAGATGAAAACTGCGGGAACTTTGAGACTTAGTTTTCACCAGTTGTGCCAATATGATGTGTCCAATAAATTGTTATTTGAGGAATCTACCTGCCTCAGAGTTCTGCTCTGTATGGGTGCATTACTTGGAAAACTGACATCTTTATTTTTACAAATAACTCAAGGTGGCAGACATGTCCAGCATTGTTAGGATATGTGCAGAGTAACCCTTGTATGAAAAGAATATGCACATGGAAACTGTTTATGAGAACAGTTATGAATAAATATACAGCTACACAGAGTTGAACAAGTTGTGTTAATGTTTACTTGAAGAAATAGCACAGTCCAATAGACAGTCAATGTCATACACATTTTTAACAGTCCAGAAATATCCAGTTATAAAGTCTTCTTAGAGGTTTCACATCTTTTACAGCAGACAAATATCAAACCATAGTACAACAGATAACCTTCAATATCAACAGAATATCAAAATAAACAGGATTAGTAAGTATCGGTCAGTGGTCAGTCAGTATCAGTATCAAGAGAGATCATCAGTGAAAAAGAGAAAGAGAATTCAACCATGATCTATAGTTCCCTCTTATGGCAACTTGGAGAATAATCAACCAACCAGAACACAGCATAATATGTTACACTATTTTTCCTTAAAGCTACAAACATATATATTTGTAGTTTATATATTGTCAACCCAACTATGTTATTAACATATACATAACAAGCATGTTCCATCTATTTTCCCCACAACAACAATCCTGTGACGTAAGTTGACTGAGAGAAAGTGACTGACCCAAGATCATCCAGCTGGCTGTCATGATTAAGGTGGGAGTAGAATTCATGATTTCCTGCTTTTTAGACTGGGACTTTCACCACTGGACCAAACTTGCTATTAATATAGTTTATACAATATGAACCAATGGGAGATTATGTGGAAGAAAGGGTTGAAGTTTACATTGTACTGAGAAAACTTCCTTCGGGTATTATCCCACGTCATTGTAGTGCTTTTAAAGTTGTAGCAACGTTTCAGCAGAATCTCATCTG
>BHFT01025092.1:0-10202 GCA_004320025.1 Laticauda laticaudata | reverse complement strand
GGCAAGGGCGAAACCTGATAGACACTCTGGATGTGCAAGGCCCCAACAGAGCTTCATGTGAAGGGAAGAAGCAGCGCAACCTCCTGAGACAAGCCTATGTTTAAACTTGTTTATAGTCTTTTCCCCAGAGAAAATTCATTTGTTTTGATTGATTGATTGATTGATTACCTTCCATAAAGTCACTGTCAACTCTTAGAGATCATATGGATAGATTTTCTCCATGATGATCTGTCCTTAACCTGATCCTTCAGTTCCTTCAATAGCTCATCACTACTACCAGTCTATATCTTGCTATTAGTCATTCTTTTGTTTTCTTTCCTTCCATCTTTCCCAGCTTCTCTAGAGAGCTAGGGTTTCACATAAGTCCAATGTAGGATAAACTCATCATTTATGCCTTTGGTCCTCTGGGTTGAAAATTCATTGGTTGGATCAAATCTAAACCAATACTTCTGAAATGATCAGATTTAAATCAAGAACCTTCTGATGCTTAGTGATTCAAACATTTGGGGAAGTTGGGGGAGGAAGAGGTAACGTTTCATCTTAAAATATCCATATTGGGAAAATAGTAGAATGAAGATAAGGCAAAATAACATTGTCATTGACAGCACTGACATCTAAGCAGATTCAGGGGTTTACTAAAGATTGTTCTTCCTCTACCTGAGACAAAGATCTTGAAGCAATTAATACATGGTTCAGTCCAAATTTAGGAACAGGGGTGAGACAAGAGATTTATGGAATCTTTGTGATCCATTAGGCTTAATTAGAAGCTACATGTACTATCATCTCTACATTTTCTGAAATGTTTCTGTACATTTTTTATTTAAAAAGTCTTTATTGATTTTTAATGCTTATCTCATCTTTCCCTTGTAGTCTCATCTGGTGGAAGCACCAGTTTTACCTAGAGTGAGCTTAGAAATAAGGTAGGTCAGCCTGCTTAGAACTTGGATGGGGGCACTATAATGCCACATCTCTAAGCTAATCAGGAAAATTGAAAACAACTGAGTGAAAAACAATGGCAAACCACTTCAGCACTGTGGCTAAGAAAACAATATGAATATATTCATGAAGTCACTGGAATTAAGGTCAGATTGAAGGAATGTTATTTTTATACCTACCCTGATGAGAGCTCATGTTAGATGATATGAGACCAGTAGTTCAACACTGGCTTTATGATTTGCATGCTACTTTTCTGAAATGTTTCCATGTCTAACAACAAGTAGATATGTTTCTAATTTCCATATCATAACAAACTGGCTGGAAGAGGGAAGGGAAAGGAAGAGAAATAATTTATTCTTCAAAAAAGAAAAAAAAAAGGAGGGGAGTAGTCACGGCAAGTAGATGCATTATCTTTCTCAGCCTTTTTTCCCCTGTGAGGATAATTGAGCTATTGATATGAAAGGAAGATGTGACACATACTTGAAAGTATGTTTGGCTCCTTTAAAAAAGTTTAAATTAGGGAGCTAGGTGTGATTGTAATTTTGTAACAGCCAGGATGAAGGGATTACTTTTTCACTCTGAAGCCATTGTATCTCATATTTTTCCTCTCATGTGTCACAGAGAGTGGGAGAGACATGTAAAACACAGTTTACAGAAGAAAATATATCAGTTCAAGAAAAAGAAAACAGTAATACTAAGAAAATTTGGTTATTCAAAGCATTGTTGTTAATGATGATTAATGAAAGAAATATGATTTACTTCTTGGCTTTAGATAGTTAAGAATGGATCCTTTAACAGAGAGATTACACACACAAAAAGTAAAAGAACGTAGCAATGGAAAACAGCAAAAAATCAGGAGGAAACATGACATTTTGATAATCTCTGACTTTATCAGTTGATACCAGAAATGCAAACCTGGATTGTTTTCTCCCATGAGTATTGATGAAATTATTTGTTGCCAGTTTTCTAGATTTTTGACAAATTTTTTTGAAAAGACTCAGAAGAGGGGTGCAATAACAAAGACAGAAGATTTGGGGTTTAGCAATGTAAAAGGACCCCACTGCCATGGCCCAGCTGCTATTCACCAAAGGACTGGCACTGAAGCACAGACATATCCACCCACTTTTTTGGGGGAAAGTGTGTATTATGGAGTGAAAAATACAATAAGTTATTTATGTTTTTAGTTTATACAGTTTTAAAATCTATTTATGATTGTGAACTGCCCAGAGTTACCCTGACTGGCCAATCATTCAATCAATCAATCAATAACCGTAAATGTGTTGCATTATTTCCAACATCATTTAGGTCTTTGCAGGAGAGAATATTGCACATGTAAACTTCTGTACATTCTTGCATTCAAAGTCATAAAGCGTTTTGGAGATGTGTGAATATGCAAAAATGTATTACTATGTAAGGTTCTCCAGCACATTATGGAACCAAAATCATATGACATAGAAGGAAACCAAACACTTGCACCATAAAGAATGATCCCCGCAGTATGCTCACCACTTATCTTGGAACCATATATTAAGAAAGTTTGTAAATTAATTATCTCCATTGAATGCAACAGGCTGAATCAAAGTTTATAATGCAATCTTCTTTCAATTAACCTGTGCTTCATTTGCATGTTAAGCATTTAATTGATACATGTTCATATGTATTTGATTTTGAATCCAACAATCAAATTTGCTTATATTCTTTCTGTGGTAGACAACAATACTGGGGAATTTAAGGAAATATTTGAATAATGTGAAAACTTCCTGGTTCATTCTCAAAGTTTTTATATAAGTATAAAGCATTCTGTGTGGGGAAAAGTGAAAAATATCGGGTGGTAAAAAGAGGTATAACCTATATGGTAAACCAACTTCTGAATAGTAAGAATAATTAGTTAATAATAGCTAATGATAAAGCAAGATATCAAAACTCTTCAAAACTGTCAGCTTTTTTATAGGTCTGTCTTCAGTGATGATCACTGGCTTCAAAATGGTGGGTGCAACAATATTGAAAGTCTCAGTTTAATTGTGTTTCACATGCAATCTCTACAGGTAAAATAGAACAGGGCTTTGTTCACTGAATTTCAACCACCATTTTGAAACCAGAAATTATTTCTGCAAAGCTAATTATGCTTACCTCCTTGCTGTATATTGGGGAAGAACCAGATGTAGTATGCAGCAGGTTTGACCAGTTCTGTCAGGAAACTGTTCTAGCGGAAATTTTGAGTAGTTCAGAGAACTAGCAAATACCACCTCTGACTGGAGATTTTACAGTATCTTTCCCCTGCCATGCCCACCAAGCCATGCCCACAGAACTGGTAGTAAAAAAAAAATTGAATCCCACCACTGGGAAGAACAACTCTTGTTTCTTTTTCTTCTATAAGCCCATCTTTGATAATTATAAGTCTATTTTCCTCTTTTCTGGGGACATCTATAGAAAGGTTGAGGTTGATTACTAGATTATGGATTCATTCAGTTTGTCAGATAAAATGATGTTGATGTCACTTTAGAAAGACTAGAAATTCCTGTGTGAAATAAACTGCAGTGTTTTTTTATTCTGTTTTTATTGATTATACATAAAACTAAATGGAATCAATTCAGACAAATAGAATAGAATATTTGTTGTATATAATGTAGAAAATAGCTCTATTTACACTTTTCCAGATATTGGAACATATTATAATTTAGGAATTTGGCTATCACTTCTTGTTTTAACCAGCTTGTAAAAGACTTTAATAAAGTTTACCTACCTAATTTTAAGATTATATTTTTGTTCATTTGATTTAAGAAATAAAAGTGATCCAATCAATAATCTCACAATATTTCTTCACATAAAAGCTTTTCTTTCCCAGTAAAGCTCACTTGATCATGATATTTTGCATCTTGCCAGGCAAAATTCTTATCTTCTTTGTCTTTAATATTATGTTTTAAAATATAAGTATCTATATTTAATCCTTGAGTTTTCTGTTGGAAGTGATTGAGCTACCTTTTTTGCCTTGAGTTTTTGTTCATTTGTCTAAGATGTTGACTTTAAGGATTATTTTTGTTTTTTTTTTAATAGTACAATGCCATTAAAAAAACATTGAAATGTGCAGTATGAAAGATTTAGTTTAAAAATACATAAGCTGTCTTTTAGATTAAACAGTCCTCAGGAAATACATAAGAGCATAAAATATCAAGTTAGTAATATTGTTTTGAATTAATGTTAGGCAAAGAATGAATGTCCCAGGATTCACCAAGTTTCCCTTTGATATATCTCATAAAATATAAAAAACAAGCATACAAACTTTGCTGAATAATCATACTGATCTCTGACTTGTTGGAAATAGAGAGAACTTCTTAGAAAAATAATCAAATTGACTATCTTCACATAAGCACACAATTGAAGTTAAGAAGCCATCTTAATGTTAAGAAGTCAATAAGAGATTCTGATTCATCCAAGCAGATGTATTTTTCCCTGTATCTATTATTCAGAATATTTGTATGCTATGTCCCCATTTTAGAAGGATCTCAAATTAGTGTGCCATAAAACCAATTAAACTATAACTGATGAGAATAAAACTCTACATTAAGACATATTTTAAAAGCCCAACAAAACAGTGACATAATAAAATCAGCAATCGTTTGTTTCATGGGTTCATTTTTTTAAACTCAACCCAACTGGACTAACTATAACTCAAGAAACATAAAAAGGTAGTGGACTCTGAAAAGGTAGTTTCTTTTTATCTCTGTATAGATTTGAGGTGATTTTATGTTGTGAAAACAAACATTAAAAAGTTATATGTGTTTCCTATATTCTGTCCCACTTCTAACTCTCTACTATTATGATGATAACAACTATTACTGTGTTGATTATTATATATTATTACTATTTAATTAAAATTATTCATATCCTTTATTCTACATTATTGCTAGGATGCATCAATGTTTCTTAAACCTGTTCTGTCTTAAGTCCCCTCTGATATTTCTTCCTTTTTTATTAATGGCTGCATGTAGAGTTCATGCACTTTTTATATTGTGTGTTGTCTTGCTGGGCATCTGTACTCCTTTTAGACTATTCATTCCTTCCGAAGGAAAAACACCTACTTTTCTCTGGCAGTTTAACTTTGCAGATGGCTGCAAGGCTTTTAAAACATGCATTTTTTCCCATCTCCTTTCATATCCTTTTCAAAGTTGCAGTTTTATTAGCTCACATTGCCATACTATTGCTGGGCAGAAGGTGAAATAGCAGGAGAGGAAGGCAAATGCTTACAATTTTTCAAATAGCCTGCTTTTCCATGGTTGGTTGATACAATTGTTGTTTGGTCATCTAGTAGGCCAGATATTTGAACTGGATTTGACATTTTTATCCATCTATTGAGTTCTTCCCAAGGATCTGAAATAAGCAGATATTGTTTGATGGTGTTAATGCTATCATTGCAGGATGTAAGCTGTTCCAAGTAAATCTGCCTTTTCTAATTGATTGATGGTGATTTTGTCAATGCTGACAGTTGTTTTGGAATTACATGCAAATTACCTATTTATTATCTTTATTAGATATGGGAAAAATATCCTTGTGCCACAAAGATGTTTGTAAATTCAGGCATATTTTACTTCACCAAAAAAAGCATTACAGTTTGGGGGCAACCACTGAAAAGGCCTCCATCTTCATAATCATCCACTGTATCACAGTATTGTATGATATTCAGAGTAGTTTCTCAAAGAAGATCTTGAGAAAAATCTTCTTTCTCAGAGAAGATTGCCTGTGTTTGAACAAGAAGAGATCTTCTATCAGATTCAAGCACCTTATAAGGCAAAGTAAAGTAAAGGTTCCCCTCGCACATATGTGCAAGTCATTTCTGGCTCGAGGGGCAGTGCTCATTTCCATTACAAAGCCAAAGAGGACATCTCCGTGGTCATGTGGCTGGCATGACTAAATGCTGAAGGTGCATGGAATGTTGTTATCTTCCCACCAAAATAGTCCCTATTTTTCTACTTGCATTTTTACATGCTTTTGAACTGCTAGGTTTGCAAAGTTGGAATAAGTAATGGGAGCTCACTCCATTATGCGGTGCTAGGGATTTGAACCACCAAACTGCCAACTTTCCTGATCAACAAGCTTAGTGTCTTAGCCACTGAGCCACCACATTCCTAAGGCAAAGTAGTATCCTGAAATAAGACCAGAAATGAATAGAGAGACAGACAAGATAACAGATGACTTTTTTTCTGCCTCAAAATACACAATTCCAGCCAGTCCTGTTGCCCAACATTAATTCAGGTTTCTGAACTAACTTCAGAAAGTCAGTGAAATGAATTACTAATCAGTTGCTGACAATAATGGATTAACCCCCACATGTTAAAAGTGCTACAGTTTTACAAAACATGAATTGGCCAGGTTTTGTATGTTTATTTAGGAAGCTTAGGGCTTAATGTATACGAACTTTTAATAGGCCTGAGACTTATTATCTTCTTTTATAATTAGAACAATTTATTTCTCTATTGATCTTATAAACAGAAGAAAAGAATGTCTATTATGTACCATGTAGTAATGAGTTAATTAAGTCAACCCTAAAACAAATCTATTTTCACAATTCAATATGTACTTTAGTTTACTCAGCTTTAAAGTTCTAAATGGCTAGGAATCCAAATCTATGGAACACTGCATCCAGTTTTGGTCACCACATTGTAAAAAAGATGTTGAGACTCTAGAAAGAGTGCAGAGAAGAGCAACAAAGATGATTAGGAAACTGGAGGCTAAAACATATGAAGAACGGTTGCCGGGATTGGGTATGTCTCCTGGTAGTTTGATTAAAAAGGTATGGGTATGTCTATTGGTAGTTTGATGAAAAGAAGGACTAGGGGTGACATGATAACTGTGTTCCAAGAAGAGATGGTCAAGCTATTCTCCAAAGCACCTGAAGGTAGAACAAGAAGCAATGGGTGGAAACAAATCAAGGAGAAAAGCAACCTAGAACTAAGGAGAAATTTCCAGACTGAAGCTTAATCATTGAAACAATGATTGCCTAACAAGGTAAATATTCATAAATGCATGAGGGCGGGGGGGGGGGGGGGANAGGGAGGCAGGCAGGCAGGCAGGCAGGCAGGCAGGCAGAAATTAATTCTAACCATGTTTAGAAATGAATATATTGTGAATAAAAAAGCCTGAAACTGAACTTGGAACTCAGGGAGTTTTCTTAGAAGGGTGTTCCTTATTAAGACTGTGCTTGTGTGAACAATTGAATCACAAAACCTATCATAATGTAGATCATGCATTGTTTAAATACTACATGTGGAGTTTGTTCATTATGCAGTATGTCATTCATATCCAGAAAAAAATGATTCCTTGAAACAACTATAGATTACTTGTCATGTGAAGAAAGATTCTGGGAACTACCATAGGGCCTTAGGAAGCAAGAGGTTTGGACAGAGGACATGGACCAATATAAAAGCACCATTCCTTACATTAGTCACATTATAAGTCCATGGATATGCCATTGTAGATTGCAGTGACTTAAATCAACTAAGTATACTTCCTGTCCAAACTATTGCTTTTCTCAGCGAAATATAGAAAACATCAAAGCTCTCCACCATTTTATTTTGTCTTTTTAAAAAGAAGCAATAATAATAAGCTGGCACATTTTACCCCAGAAGCAAAATCTGAAGTATAGAATGGGTCTCATTCCAAAATTAGGCAATGGTGTTGCTCAGAATAAATTATGAAGGGGAAAAAGTGAAGCTTTCCCCCCCAAAATGCATACAATATTTTGCTTTTAGTGAAGAAAATAGAAATAGAATTGAAATAGAAATGCAGATGGAGAGACAACTGCGCTCAGACATGTACACACACATGGAGAGGGAGGGGGAGGGAGAGGGAGAGAGAGAGAGAGAAATCCCAAGAATGGAGGCTTTAAAATAATATATTGGTAGCATTAGCCAACCTAGTAGGACTGTGGCAGATTGACATGAATAGATCAAATGTTTTGCTACACACGTACTTGTTAAATCAATATGAGTCATTAACTCCCTTCAGTCGTGGAAAATGAAAACTGATAATGACTAGGGACAAGAATGAGGAGGCTTGGCCCTTTAAAAATTCATTCTTTGCAATCAGTGATGCATCAGCCACAACTCCTTTGGCAGATGAACCACATTGTCAATAGAGGCTGGGTAGATATGCACAAGATAGCATGTGGAGTTTTAAGGATTTAATCTGATTCAAAAGTGAGCAAAGAAGATTCATTTGGAAGAAAGGCAAAGAAGATTCATTTGGAAGATTCATTTGTCAGATCAAAGGGGGATAATTTTGCCGTACAGTTACTGAAGATACAAAGTAGGCCAGCAAACATTGCTCATCCATACTAGCCTGTTCCTTCCACTTCTCTTAAAGTTTGGCTAAAATAGATGGGTTAGAATTTTGTAAAGTGTTCTTCTTTCAAAATCAAACTTAGCACATTTCGCATTTTTTCTCAGACAGTGGGTGAAAAGAACTTGCATTAAATAACCTCATAAAAACATCACTAAGTGTTTTATCTATCCGTACAAATAAGGATTGAAATTTGTAGCTCCCTATTGGGTTATTGCTCTTGGGTTTGGAAGATTTTTTTTTCCACTAAGTACAATATTAATGAAACAAGTCAGGAGAGATTAGAGACAGAGACAGAGATAGACACACACACACACACACACACACACACACACACAGAGAGAAATGAAAAAATAAACTTAAAATAGATTTCAATAAGCTTACAAAATCATATGGCTATCTATGCAGGCTTTAACTATCATAGCAGACTACAGCTGTAAGCATGGATCTTGAGATCCATAATGTAGAAAAAAAAAGCATACTCTTAAAAGGCTAAATGTAATATCTGGAATTGAGACAAATACATCATTTCCATAAAGTAGGAATTGCAATATGCCTACCAGCAATTTCTAAAACATATTCTAATTTAGTTGTTTTGGCCACAAGAAGGTTAATATAGAGATTAAAGGGTCTTGTCAGGCTCCAAAAACTAAGGCTCATTGTGATTTCTCCAAGCATCAATCCAGAGAAGTATTTATGAAGATATCTCACAAAACTGTAACAGCAATGAAATCAAACATGGAGCTAAAATCAATTACTAGAATGCATAATACAGAGTTTATTCAAGATTAATGTTTTTAAGGCAGATATTGCGGTATTGGCATCATGATGGTGCAGCTTTTAAAATGCTGGACTTTTTGACTGGAAAGCCAGCAGCCCAGGTTTTAGACCCAAGCACCACGCCACAGGGTGAACTCCTGTCTTTACCTCAGCTCCTGCCAACCGAGCAGTTGAAAAGCATGCAAATGTGAGGAGATAAATAGATGGGAAGATAACAGCACTCCATGACATCATGCTGGCCACATGACCAAAGAAATATCTTCAGACAATGCACATGTGCTCTGTCCCCTTTCGTTGGCGACAACTAGCAGAGTAAAACCCCAAGTACCGTTACCTTTTTCATTGCAGTATTAGGCCATTGTCATAGATGCAGTGTTCAACTTTAAAGCTAGCTTGACCATCTGCCCCCATACCCATGATAAGCACCTATAGCATGCATGCCAGAGGTGGCATGCAAAGCCCTCTCTCTGGGCACGTGAGCCATTGCTCCAGCCAGCTCCACCACACATGCATGTGTGCCTCCTGCCAGCCAGCTGATCTTTGGGTCTCTGCTGCACATGCACGGGCAATGCATGTGGGGTGGGGAGCATGCATGGGGGATATGTATGCATGCATGGGGAGCACATGTGCGGGGGATGTGTGCATTGCATTGTGGTGAAATGGTTAGCCATCACTCCCCTATACTGAATGCTCTAAATCATGGATGTAAAACTCAATCACATCACATGATGTATCATGATTTTTTTGTCTTTGTGGAGCTGGGTGGGCATGGTCTGCACGTGACACATTTGGTTTGTGGGACCACCAGTTTGACACCTCTCCTCTAAATCAATCCAATGACCAATTTGCTATGGAGATGTATTTGCAAAGAGCTTATTTATTATGCTAGAAGGCTGATGGATAATAGTTAGGAAGCAGTTCACAGCTATCCTTTTGATAAATGGGCGCTCGGATAGCTGCACATCAGTTCATTAACATTTCTGCAATACAATCAGTGTAGGTGGACAGGAAGCAAATACAGGGCTCCAACATTCTATATACTGTATAAAAACATATGGATGACACAACTGGATCAGGGCAAAGCAATAGACTCAATTTACATAGACTTCTATAAAGCCTTTGATTCAGTGGTACACGACAAACTACTCCTA